>JAWWNH010000402.1:0-21527 GCA_034641385.1 Darevskia mixta | reverse complement strand
TACCTTGGCGCTGCAATATTTATCGGCTACCAGGGCCTGCCAGAGTGGCGCTGCCGTCCTGCAATTTGTCAAAAGAGAAATTTTATTTTCTTTAAAAAAGACAGGCCTTTTAGATTTCCTCTACATTACCGTGTTTCTCCTAAAATAAGACACCGTCTTATATTCTTTTTCCCTCCAAAAAAACACAGTATGGCTTATTTTCGGGGGATGTCTTATTTTTATTAAGTATGGTACAGCAATCCACATTTATTATGGGTCCAGAACAGGGCTTCAAGCGCCGCGCGCTGATAACGCCAAGGTTGCAGGTTCGATCCCCTTAAGGGACAATTGCATATTCCCTGCATTGCAGGGGGTTGGACTAGATGACCCTCAGGGTTCCCTTCCAACTCTGCCATTCTATGATCTCGGCCCATTTGCAGGCCGAAAGGGAAGATTTAAACACGCGATCCTTGAGCACCTCCACTCACTAGCTGCTTGAGGTCCTCCTCGGAGAGCCCCGCGTAGCGGTACCGCTGCTGCTCGAACTCGTAGCGGGTCATCTTGGCCACCACCACCACCCGGGATGGGCAGAACCCGCTGCCTCCCGACCGCGAAGGGAGCTCGGAGGAAGCATCCGAGCTGAGGCAGTACTGCGAGGCGGAAGGGGCAGGCGGAGCCGGCGGCGGCGGCGGTGAAGACCCTCGCCCCGCCAGCGCTAACAGCTGAGAGGGGAGCCCGGATGCGGCGGTGGCTGAAGCCACCGACGCGGCCAGGCGGGCTGCGCTGGGCGCTAAGGCGAGGTGGCTCTGCGGCGGCGGCGGAGCAGGCGGCTGGTGCCTCCAGGAAGGCTTGAGCAAGGCGCGGAGGGCGGCGGAGGGACTGCCGCCGCTCAGGTAGCTCAGGAGGCAGGTCATAGCCCGGGCTTCACTGCCGCGGCTCGGCACCCGGAACTGGCTGCTGCTGCTGAAGCGCCGACAAAGCGGCCAGCAGCGCCGCGTGGAGCGCCCCGAGCTGCGGCAGGAGGAGGAGGATTCAAAGTGCTACAGAGCACTGCTGGGTCCCGCTGGCTCAGGGCGCTTGGCGGTCTCGCTTCGTGCGGCACTGCTGGGCGCCGACCTGGCAAGCCTCCTCCTCTTCCTGCCGCGGCTTGGCGCCCGGAACTGGCTGCTACTGCTGCTGAAGCGCTTTGTCGGTGCTTCAGCAGCAGGGTCCCGCTGGCTCAGGGCACTCGGCGGTCTCGCTCCGTGCGGTGCGGCGCTGTAGCAGCAGCAGCAGCAGCCGCTTCTGGGCGCTGACCCGGCAGGCTTCTTCCTCCTGCCGCGGCCAGCGTGCTGGGTCCCGCTGGCTGGAGCGCTCGGCGGTGGCTCCGTGCGGCGCAGCGCTGCTGCAGCAGTAGCCAGTTCTGGGCACCGACCCGGCAGGCCGCCTCCTCCTCCTGCCGCAGCCGGTGTGCTGGGTCCCGTTGGCTCGGGGTACGTCTTATTTTCGGGGTATGCCTTATATTTTGTGACCCCTTGAAAATCCTGCTATGCCTTATATTTTAGGTATGTCTTATATTATGAGAAACACGGTACATTAGCAAAGAAACGGAGGTCCTTACTTATTGCAGTCCATGGCTAAGTCTAGAAGGCTGTCCACCACGGGCACCAGCCGCTTCCTGCCCAGGTGTACAATTGCTCTTGTCGCCTCCTCCCTGGTGGAGGGCGGGGTGAAAAGGAGATGGTGGTAGATCTCCCTAATTATAATGTTTGGCTGGAAGAAAAGAAAAGAAGACCAGGATGAGAAAGTGGGTTTGATAAGCCTTAGCTAGAGCATGGAATAGAAATCCAAGAGGCCCAACGCCATTAGAAATACAACCAGACTTTATTTTGTACTGCATATGTCAGTACCAAGGGACAGCACAATAGCTTGCAAATCTACCCAATCTCCTTGAGGGGCATGTGATCTTTTATACATTAGGTCAAAAGAAATGGAAACTTTATTCTGAGGCGTCATCTTCAGGAAACCGAAAATGCTGACATTCTATTTTCTGATGATAACCCAGACTGTATTCTTTTGATACAATTCTTAAAGCAGGTGGCTTGATAAGAATACAGCAAGGAATTCTTGAACCCGATCCCAGACTCCCTATATTAGACAAAAGACCTTGGGCACACATTCTCAGACAGTCAAATAAGATCAATATATGAAACAAGCACACTTATCAATAACTGGTTATAACATATACGCAAGATCAATACAAAGATACTTATAATTGATTATAACATACTGCAAGCAAAAGGCTTAAAACATAGGAAAAAGAAAGTCCTTTTAAAAGGTTTTTCTATAGAAAGGGGGGCATAGGGCTTTCTAAAAACATATTCTGAGTTTCTCTGCAACTGCATCTAATCTCAGGAATGTACCTTCAAATGTTGCCACTCCCTTGGCACAGGCGTACAGGCTTAATGTTGCATTCTCCTATAAACTTATTCCCAGCCAGGTACTATCTCTCTCGCTTGTGCAACCTTCAAATGTTTCAGTCTATGAATTCCATATCTTACAAAGAGGCCCTTGCAGGAAAAATACTGACTATTGTTCCTTATTCTGGCTCTCTTTCATTCAGAGAATGAGCATGTAAATTGATTACCAATGGACAAACATTCGCCAATATATTTAAACTCATTTCAAGGCTTAGACTAACTCCTATCTGGCCTATATAAAATCAATAAGCATAAAATATACAATAGCTATCCAGGAATACAAAGTTGTTGTTGTTGTTGTTGTTGTTGTTGTTGTTGTTGTTGTTCAGTCGTGTCCGACTCTTCGTGACCCCATGGACCAGAGCACGCCAGGCATGCCTATCCTTCACTGCCTCTCGCAGTTTGGCCAAACTCATGTTAGTAGCTTCGAGAACACTGTCCAACCATCTCATCCTCTGTCGTCCCCTTCTCCTTGTGCCCTCCATCTTTCCCAACATCAGGGTCTTTTCCAGGGAGTCTTCTCTTCCCATGAGGTGGCCAAAGTCTTGGAGCCTCAGCTTCAGGATTTGTCCTTCCAGTGAGCACTGATTTCCTTCAGAATGGGTAGGTTTGATCTTCTTGCAGTCCATGGGACTCTCAAGAGTCTCCTCCAGCACCATAATTCAAAAGCATCAATTATTCGGCGATCAGCCTTCTTTATGGTCCAGCTCTCACTTCCGTACATTACTACTGGGAAAACCATAGCTTTAACTATACGGACCTTTGTTGGCAAGGTGATGTCTTTGCTTTTTAAGATGCTGTGTAGGTTTGTCATTGCTTTTCTCCCAAGAAGCAGGCGTCTTCTAATTTTGTGACTGCTGTCACCAACTGCAGTGATCATGGAACCCAAGAAAGTGAAATCTCTCAATGCCTCCATTTCTTCCCCTTCTATTTGCCAGGAGGTGATGGGACCAGTGGCCATGATCTTAGTTTTTTTGATGTTGGGCTTCAGACCATATTTTGCGCTCTCCTCTTTTACCCTCATTAAAAGGTTCTTTAATTCTTCTTCCTCACTTTCTGCCATCAAGGTTGTATCATCAGCATATCTGAGGTTGTTGATATTTCTTCCGGCAATCTTAATTCCGGTTAAGCTGGAATTTTGCTATAAGAAGCTGATGATCTGAGCCACAGTCAGCTCCAGGTCTTGTTTTTGCTGACTGTACAGAGCTTCTCCATCTTTGGCTGCAGAGAATATAATCAATCTGATTTCGATGCTGCCCATCTGGTGATGTCCATGTGTAGAGTCGCCTCTTGTGTTGTTGGAAAAGAGTGTTTGTGATGACCAGCTTGTTCTCTTGACAGAGTGAAGTTAGGGTGCAGCAATGCGATAGAATAAAAAAACACAATGGAAAATGGGGTGGAAAGTACCGGTAGTGGGGGAAGGAAAATTTATTATGTATTGGAATTTTATGTGAAATTGTGGAAATTTTTATTATATATATATATATATATATATATATATATATATATATATATATATTACATACCGGGATGAGAAAGAAACGACTATTGGTTTGTTTGTTTGAAAATATGTATTTAGATTTTCAATACAGCTTACAAAAGAGAACCTCAAAATAAATATAAAACAGATCAACTCATCTCTCCTGTTAACTTAGGAAGCTGCACCCTAGGAATAGCAATGGTCCATTGACCTCAGTGTTGTCCACATTGTGTTTCCTTTGCATTGACATGAACAGGGTGGAATAATGTTATTAAAATGCTGCCAAAGCAAACAGCGAGATAAAACATGGTGGTTGTTTTTTGGAAGCCGAACTGCAGCAGAATGGAAACAGAGGTACGAGCCACAGACGTGGAAACCGATGCCTTCTTACTTCCCAGAAACAAGCTAATTCTACGTCCGAAGAGAATGTTTCATTTATAGCAGGCATGTCCAACAAGTAGATCTTGATCTACTGGTAGATCACTGGGTGCCTGCAGTAGATCACTGATAGATCATTGGCTCCCCCCAAAGAAGCTGAACAACTGTGGCTCCGCTAAAAAAAGCTCATATGTGGTGGGGGTGCAGGATGATTAAACAATTCTGGACTAAGATCCACGAAGAGTTGAAAAAAAATATTCAAGAGCACAACCCACAAGAAACCAGAAGCATATCTGATGGGCTTACTAACTGATGATATTCCCAAAGACAAAAAGAATATATTTCTCTACGGGACAGCAGCGGCGAGATTATTAGTTGCAAGGAACTGGAAAACAGGAAAAATACCAGAAATACCTGAATGGAGATCTAAGATTTGTGAATTTATGGCAATGGCAAAATTAACGGCGTCAGTCAGATGGGGCTCTATCCAGAAAGCTAACAAAGAGTGGGAATGTGTAGAAGTATATATGGAAAAATATGGAAAGGAAAGCTAACTGAATAGAAGTATAAAAAGTTTTACTTGCAAGGATACAGGATAACACCATAAAAGAGAAATAGTAAGTATAAAAATAGATAACACAACAGGAAATGATAAATTAAGTCTCAATAAGATCGCACATGGGTGGGGGAAGCAGGGAGGTAGGGGGAACAGAAGACGATATTTGAAGATTTATTAAGAAATCTCAAGAATGTGATACAAAAACAGAATGCGTTATGTAATAGGGAATATGTGACAGTGGTTGTAAGTTTTCTTTTCTTTTTTCTGTATTCTATTTTTGAAACAAAAATAAAAATCATTTACAAAGAAAAGAAAAGCTTAGCATTTTACCTCCAGCCTGAAAAAACTCAACAACTTTGACCTGAACTCCAAAAAGGGGGTAGATCACTGCCAGTTTTTACTCTGAGTAGATCGCAGTCTCTTGGGAGTTGGCCACCCCTGATTGATAGGAAACCTGCTCCCCCCCCCCCGTCTCCGTTTTGAGCCTTACCTCCTCCATGTCCACCCCGCACTCCTCAAGGAAGGAGCTGAGCAGCACTCCGGCGGCCTGAGAGATGGCTCCGTCATCCGAGTTCAGGTTGTTAATGGCCTTCAAGACAACGTCGTTGATTTGGCTGGGCGTCAGGTGCTCCCCAAAAGCCTGGCCCAAAGAAGAAAGAAGAGGGAGTTTTCTTTCCAGTAGTCACAAACCCATGATCCCTAGCTAGCAGGACCAGTGGTCAGGGATGGTGGGAATTGTCACCTCCAAACATCTGGAGGGCCAAGTTTGGGGAAGCCTGCCCTAGAGGATGGACCAACCTCTGCTATCTGGGAGCTGGCTGCGGCCTTAGCAAGAAACAGTCCCCAAAGCCACACCTACCTTGGCCACCTTGGAGATGTCGTTAGAAAAGACGGAGGGCCCCGGGATGAAGAAGTCTTCTCTCTGCCATGTGACCACCTTGCCTTTCTGGCTTTTATGCCTCTGGACTTCCTTGGCTAAGAAGGAAAATGCATGCAAAAGAAGACAGCATGAGTGCTCCCTGCTCAAAACCTCCAGTTTCCCCAGAAGGGGGCAACCCAAAGTTCAGAAGGGGGCAACCCAAAGGACTGGGGGGGGGGTTGCGGAGCTCTATGGCTGCAGCATTCGGGGGGGGGGTTCCGTTTAGAAAAGGGGTGAGGAAGAGGAGATGCAACGTATGGCAAGGGGAAAGCTTTCTCTCTCCCTCCTAACATGACAACTCCGGGACCTCCAATGAAACGGAAGTTTCAGGGTGGTCCTTCTTCTTGCAGTGCACAGCTAAACTGTGGAACTCCCTGCCACAGGAGGCCTTGATGGCCCCGGACCAAGATGGCTTTCAAAAAGGGCTAGGAAAATTCATGGAAGAGAAGGCTACCCTACCATGGCTATTAGCCATGGTGCCAGAGGCAGCAAAGCCCAGGAGAAGAAAGAGCTCTTGAGTTCCAATTCTGCTTCCTGGTTTACCCCAGGCATCTGCTCAACCCCTGTGGGAACAGGAGGCTGGACTGGGGTGGGCCACTGGTCTGACCCAGAAGGCTTTCCTCCCCTCAGACTGCCCTCTCGCCTGAGGCCAGGGCTGGCACCAATTCTGGCCCTCCCAACAAGCCCAGCAGCAGCCAGCATGGACTGCCCTCAGGGATGGAGGGCGCTACAGATCTCCCAGCCTGCGGCTTACAAGAAACACTCCCTTCCCCAGCATCCCCCTTACCCATTTTGGCGATCATGATGTAATGAAGCTGGTATAGGGCCTCCGCTGCGTGCTGGCCGATTTCTTTTCTATCAACTAGCCGGATGGCCAGGAGCCCCACCAACTGCCCCAGAAGGGGGAAATCCTGGGAGATCTAGGAGGTGGAGAGAGAGAGAGAGAGAGATGCAGTCAGCCTTCGTCCCACAGAGCCCAGCAAGGGAAAACCACCTGGCATGCTCTCAGTCGGCCAAGGTGGCAGAGGGGCGCAGGGCAAGAGACCCGTGCTTAGGTGGCTTTTCCCCCAGCCAGAACTCACTGGAACTCAGCTCTGGCACCTCTGCCATGATAAGAGCTCATGGTGAGTCCTGGCAGCTCTTTTTTCTAGAAAAATAGCACTGGCCGCCACCTTCCCCTGGGATGGCCAGGCCAAACAGCTCTCATCTAGTTCACACCTCAACTTTCCGAAGCAAAAGGGTTCCCTTCAGAATCCTCGCTTCCACAAATTTTGCAAAGCAGTCTCCAAACCACCACAACAGAATGCCGACATTAGGGGAGAAGGTATACAGAAATGCACAATGCTTGAATCCTGGGGTTTCTGGTACCCCTGGACACTGGCGGAGGAACAGGGGTGCGGAGGGAGTGGACCGCCCCGGCACCAAGACAAAAAGCCCATTGTAAACCACCCTGGGATCCTCAGATGAAGAGCAGTAGAGAAATTTCATACATTCTAAAAAAAAATTAAGCCTTGGTCACTCACATCAAAATTAAGATGCTCGGATACATATTTCGTTAGGAAACTGGTGCACTTGACAGCTCTTTCCCGTGCAAAGATTTTGGTGCTATCAATCCAGCCGTTTGTGTGCTGCGGGAGAGAAATACAAATGGACCTTGAGCTGGTTTGGAGCTTCTAGCAGGGGAGCGCAGCCTCGTATAGCCTTGACTGAAGAAGGGTACACTCTGTGAGCTTTGGGAGGGACGCCCATGGAGCGGTGAGGGAGGAAGGGGACACCCGCCTAGCCAGCCAGATCAGCCAAATCAACCCTGGCGACCAATGGGGCGGCAGATGTCGCAGCCAGATCGCCCTCACATCCAGGAGAGAAATCCTCAGCATCACATGGAAGGACAACCCTTAATCTGGGTTTGCAAATTCACAAAGCTTCGGTTACTGCCTGAATCAATCATGCCGGGACCATAGCGGAGACATTTAACTTCAAATGGCAAAAAGGGGTTGTCTTCCAAAAGAGAATGTTTGCTGCAATTTGTTCTACTTCATTTATTATTATTATTATTATTATTATTATTATTATTATTATTATTATTATATAGCTCCTTTGACAAGGACTGGAGGCAACTTACAAACAAAATAAGAACAATTTGAGATATAGAAAAAAGAAGCCATTAAATGAAACACATTGAACATTAATAGAATTAGAAATTAATTGGCTCTTGGTTTGTGTTTGTTTTATTATGTGTTCTCATTTTGTATTTTCTTGTTGTGAACCGCCCCGCGATCTGTCATTTGTTTGTTTGTGTGTGCGACAATTACAATAACACAACCTAGTCAGGGCATGCAGGCAGCATCCTTAGACCAAACCCAGCTTGGTGTTGGCCACAGGGAATGATGATTGGCAATTGGCAGAGCGTCTTTTCCCAGCCCCACCTGGAGATGCTGAGGATGGAACCGGGCACCTTGAGCATGCAAAACAGATGCTCTGCCCCTGAGCCACGGCCCTTCCCCATATGCCACCAGCAGAGGGCAGATCTTGCGCCTTGCACAAGCATTCCTAGCAGAGCAGAGGCCCCTTTCACCATCAGCATCCACAGATGCCCCCCCCCCCGTGCTCCTGCTTCCCCCGGCTCTGACGTCTTGGGGGCTCCCTTACCACTAATATATCCTGCAGCGTCTCCAGAGAGGGGGCCTCCGCCAGCAAGCTCCTGAGCATGTTGTGGCAGGCAGTGACCATCTGCTGATAAAAGTCCTGGAAGGAGAGAAGCCAAAGCAGTTCAAAGCTGAAGACCCCCCTGGAAACCCCCTTCGAGTCCAGCACCCCCTTTCCACAGTGGCCAACCAATGACCCCGTGGGAAACCCGCAAGCAAGACGTGAGCAACAGCACCCTCCTTCCTGGGAGGTTGGGTGGCCACCTGTCCCGATTCTAGGGAGCACCTCGGCTCCCCTATGCCTGGTTCAGAACCCAGAGAATCAGCAGATTGGGGCTCTTGCAAGAGGGCAGCCTTGCCCACCAGCTGCTCAGCAAATTCATAACCAAGCTTATGCAGGGGTTCCAACACAGCGCACCAACATCCAGCGTTCTTTGGCATACATCAAGAAAGGTTACAGGTCGTGGGATATAAAGCTACAGGGCTCCACACTGGGCTCAATTCCTTGGGGTGTCCCAAACCATTTGGCCCTAACTATCGTACTTTAACCTCCGTTGCCATGGCAACAACAATAATAATAATAATAATAACTTTTATTTATACCCCGCCCTTCCCAGCCAAGACCAGGCTCAGGGCGGCTAACAATCATAAAACCACACAATCACAAAACAAACAGTTAAAAATACAAATTAAAAACAATTTAAAACTTAAAAATTAAAAAGCCACCTCATTTAAGTAGCTCACCAACAACCAACGGAATAAAAACGTCAGGGATTACACTCAAACCAACCCAAAAGCCAGGCGAAACAGCTCCGTTTTACAGGCCCTGCGGAAGGGTACCAACTCCTGCAGGGCCCTCATTTCTTGCGGCAGATCATTCCACCATATCGGAGCCAGAACCGAGAAAGCCCTGGTCCTAGTAGCTGCCAGCCTGACATCCTTATGGCCAGGGATCTCCAGGATGTTATTATTTGAGGACCTCAAGGTCCTACCCGGGGCATACCAGGAGAGGCGGTCCCTTAAGTACGAGGGTCCTAGGCTGCGTAGGGCTTTAAAGGTCAAAACCAGCACCTTAAACCTGATCCTGTACTCCACCGGGAGCCAGTGCAGCTGATAAAGCACTGGATGAATGTGATCTCGCGGCAAGGCCCCCGTAAGGAGCCTCACCGCGGCATTCTGCACCCGCTGGAGTTTCTGGGTCAGCCTCAAGGGCAGCCCCGCATAGAGCGAGTTGCAATAGTCTAGTCTGGAGGTGACCGTCGCATGGATCACTGTGGCAACCCCATTTTCCTCCCACTCACCTGGCTCTGCGTTGCAGGGATGGAGCTCCCGGCCTTGACTCTGGTGAGGCTCAAGGTGGGTAAGCAAAATACTTTCTCAATACTTTTCTTCACTAGCTGAGAGCGAAGCATGGAGTCCAAAGGTGGCCCCAAGTCACTGAAGAGGAAAGAGAAAGAAGGGGAGAGGAAATGGTCAGCCCCCAGCAGTCCATAAACCCGCACTGTGTCTGGCCAAGGGATGGCAAGGGAGGTGCCAGCAATAGGTGGCTGTAGGGTGACTGAGAAGTCCCACCCCATACTTACGCCAGATGTGTGATGGCTTCCATTGCCTGGCAGAACAAGCCAGAAGAGAAAGACCCCTGCGGCTCCTCTTCGATGATTTCCTGTGGTGGGGAAGCACACAGCATGTCAGAGAACTGGAGGCTCCATCCCTGCCGCCACCCCACCAAGCCCTGGATGGTGCTCCTTATCCAGCCCAGCCCACTAGACACCTCCTTGGCAATTGGCAAGTGGGTCCTCCTAGGGGAGAAGAGTGGGCTTCCTAGATCTGGGAATCAGACCCAGAATAGACCTACAATTTAGAGCTATTTAAAAAATGCTCTGGGGGAACCCCAGGAGACCCCCCTCTTTTTCTTTTGAACTCACCAAGATGCATATGGTAACCTCCACTTTTTGGGGCAAGATGACAAGTGCCTTGGTTGTTTTTAGAAAGCTTTTTTTCAGAGCCTTGTCCTAAAAGGAGAAGGGATTTTATTAAATTAAGATTGAACCCAAATCACAAGGAAACATAAAGCCACACTGACCCTAACCCTAACCCTCATCCTGACCCTAACACTAACCCAATCCTAAAATTAACCCTAAACCTAACCCAGAAATAGTCTTCTTAGGGAGTAAAATCCATGTTCCATTGCTGTTTTAGGGGTTGTTTTTAAAAGTCTGGAATGGATTAATCCATTTTACATTACTTTCTATGGGAAAGCAGCGCGCCTTGGTTTTGGAACGCTTTGGTTTTAGAATGGACTTCCGGAACGGATTCAGTTTGAGAACCAAGGGACCACTGTCATGCCCCATTTGGTCCTAGGTGTGGAGTCAGTATACACCCCTGGAGTGAACAACCCTTCGGTGGATGAAGCCAGAGACTCTGCCCTAGGGCACAGTCTGAAGGACCTGGACGGAGCTCAGGAGGTCTGCTCAGTGCCGGGATAGGGGCCACTGGGGAAACAGTTGCACACCTCCTGGAGTCGTAGGAGAGGAGAAAGGCAGGAGAGGCTGGATTTTCCCGTGTCTAATTTGGGGGAATTCCAAATTAAGAAAATGGAGGGAGATTGCCCAGAGTTGCTGAGCTTTTGGGGGGATTACCCACAGTCGTCCAGCTTTTTTAGGGAGGGGGGATTCCAAAAACTGCTCACCCGCCGGACCTACGCTGCCACTCGCACGTGTCGCAAAACCCACCTATCGTCTGTCCCCTCGCCGGCAGAAGCCACCAATCGCCCGCCCAATTGCTGCAGCGACAGCCAATCAACACCAGCCCTTGCCGCAGCCGCCAATAACACGCACAATAGCCGCTGACCATCTCCGGCTCGCAGCGGCATCCGATCCCACATCCCCCCTATGCACTATCCGTGTAGAAGATGACCCACATTTTAAAACATCCTTTTTTAATTAAAAAAAACACCCCACCTTGTCTATAAGCGGAAAAGTACAGTATAGCCGAGAGAACAAACACCAGGAGTCTGTGGGGAAATGGGCGCCATACCTTCCTGGTGTTATGGAAGAGGAAGAGGAGCTCTTCCACGATGAGCTCGATGAAGCGGAGCAGGTCTTCGGATGAGGCCGCAAGAGCTATCTTCCCATAGCAAAGCATGAGGGTGGTGCTGGCATTCTTCACCTTTGTATTCTGGAGGGAAAGGGGGGGGAAGTGAGTTTGGGAACCTCAATCGCAATAGGAGGAGGCAAGTCACCACTTAGTTGGGACCTCTTAGCCAGTGGTCAGATGGTACCCGGTGCTGAAAATTTATTGTCTCTCCCCCCCCCCCGAAATTCTTAAAAGAAGGAGAAATAAGATACTCACAGTGGAAAGTGTTGTTTTCTCGTTTATTTACCTAACATTGTGAGCATAAGCACTTAAAACCTTTTCCCCCTAACTTTCTTCTCTGCCAATTTTGAAACTGACAAGATGGCTAAACCAGAGAGCTTTGCCAATCCCAACCTGGGGGAGCTCGGCTGCCCCCAAAGTCCTGCCAGGCTATGTGTTCCATCAGCAGAAAACGTTAGTTGAGGTCACTGCCTTGCATAAAGTCTATTTTATCCCCGCAGCAGCCTTTGTTCCACCTTCACAAAGGTCCTTCCTGCATCCAGCCCAGATCCAGGGCCAGCAACACCCAGCATCTTGGGTCAGCTGCTGGAGCTCCCCATTGTTTCTTCACCATTAATTTCCACAAATAAAAAAGAATAAAACCAGTAAATCCATACAGCAATAACACTTCAAAACCTTCTCTTTGATCTTCTTTAAACCTCGAGACTTCCCTCCATATGCAGATGTTTCAGCCTCTCTGACCTGTTCCGAACTTTCAAGCAGGGGCCCTCAAACTTTCACTGTCCCTCAGACACTGTTGAGGGCTGGGCTATAGTTTTTTTAAAATATGAATGAATTCCTATGCACACTGCACATATTTTATTTGTAGTGCACACACAACATCCCTCTCTGAAACTGCTGCCAGTCAGTGTAGGCAATACTGAGCTAGGTGGAACAATGGTTGGAACCTTGCTTCGGGCAAAAGGGCAGGAGGCTGAGGACTTAGCCTGGAGCACTCGAAGTGGGGACATGCACGGTCTGTTCCCATCTCCTACGGTACTTCCCTGCTTCCAACTTTAAGAAGTTGGCATAGGGGCTCTCAGATGCTGATTCCTGATTCTGCCTGGGTCCTGGCACCACCTTCCCAGCGATCTTTGTCGAAATAGTTTCTCCTTCCAAAAGCACACAGGCATCTCCAGTCCATCACAGGGGAAAGAGTGGCAGGCTCTGAGCAGCCTCAGTTTCCCCCACCTGTGAAACTGGACCAGCTGGGAAACTGGCTGTCGTGTTCACCCCCCCCCCCCTGCAAACAAAAAGGCAGCACCAAAGGGAGGACATTATTATATTTAAATGATTTTGTCATCGTTTGTCCTATTTATATTTATATGCTGCTGTCTTTTATGTTAGAGATTGCAATGATGCTGTTTGTGATTATTGTGAAATACTTTGAGCTCAACATTTGTTCTTGGACGAGCGAAATAAAAATATGAAATCAAATCAAACCCTGCCTTTCTTCCTAACTTGCCATTTACTTTGTATTTTTTGTTCAACATTTTTTTTTTTAAGGTGCAGAGGGTGACAGTGGACTACAACAGCCCTGCCATGTAGTCTGCTCTCTATACTGCACGGTGGGAGTAACATAGACAACCCTGTTGTGTAAAGGTAAAGGTAAAGGGACCCCTGACCCTTAGGTCCAGTCGTGACCGACTCTGGGGTTGCGTGCTCATCTCGCTTTATTGGCTGAGGGATTGGTTTCCTTAGTCATGACTAAGCTGCTTCTGGCGAACCAGAGCAGCACACAGAAACGTCATTTACCTTCCCGCTGCAGCAGTACCTATTTATCTACTTGCACTTTGACGTGCTTTCAAACTGCTAGGTTGGCAGGAGCAGGGACCGAGCAACGGGAGCTCACCCCGTCGCGGGGATTCAAACCGCCGACCTTCTGATCAGCAAGCCCTAGGCTCTGTGGTTTAACCCACAGCGCCACCTGGGTCCCACCCTGTTGTGTAGACCACTTGTATTATTCTGCTCTGTTGTGGTTTGGAGGAGGATCGTGGCTGAGAAGATGGTGTAGTCCACTCTCATTTTGCCCCTAAGGCAGCTTGGTGCTTGGGGCATGGGGCTGAGAGGTGGGGTGGTGCTAGGGGGCTCACAGCAGCCCTGCAGTGCAGGCCACACTTCCTCCCCACATGCAGCTCCCTTTTCTCTCTCTTTTAACTGTTCAAAAAAAAGGATTCAAATGTCCAGCAGTACAGAGACCACGAAGGGGTTCCTCCCTTTTCTCTTTTCATCGCTCTGTAACTGGAATTGCATGCAGGGAAGGCGTGCCTCTGAGCATATACAGACCATAGGGGGTTTTTGGGGGGGGAGCGAGTGAAAAAGTTGCCTCCGCTGCCTTCTGCCCCCCTCCCTCCAAGCCAAACTTCACAGGCCCTAAGGAGGGCTACCCTGCAGCTCTGCTGGGAGTCATCTCCTGTCTCTCCAAGGGTGGGGGGGCTCCTCCCACGGGGAGCCCCAAGAAAAAGGATGGAGTGCCTTCTTGGATGCTTGCATGGCGTGCAACTTCTTTTTAACCGCCCCGTGCCAGGATTGGGGCCTCTCGCCCCGCTTTTTTCTGGGGGCGGGGCTTCTTGCTGCCAAGCTGGCGAAAGGGGAGGATTGCAAAGAAACGGACAGAGGCTTGTGCTGGAAGAGAATGAGGGAGAAAGACGCGGGGGGGGGGTGAGAGAAGCTCTGAGGTTTGTGCCTCTATATGGCTTCAGTCGGGGGGGACGCGCCAAATGTCACCCTCCGGGGGCCCACCAACTCCCAAGGAGCGGGGGAAGAGGGAGAGCCGCAGCAGCTGCTTTGAGACTCAGCCAGAGAGGGGAGGGGGAGCTGTGCCATCCTCCCACCCCCTGGGGCTGCTGATTGGCGGGGCCGCCAGTCCATTGGGGGTGCCGATTGCAGGAAGGAAGAAGCAAGCGAGCGAAGCAGGTGAGCTAGCAAGCCAGCTGTCCCACGGAAAGAGGCTTCTTACCCGGCGGCGGGGCTCGGCTTGGGAGTCGTGGGGGGGCGCTGAGTGTCACCCCCCCAGGGTGGAACCCAGGACACACCGCCCCCAACGCCCCACCCTGGCTCCGCCCCTGCTCTTAGCAGCTGGGGAAATATTAGTCATCAGTAAGTTGTTGCACAGACTGACAAAATGTGCATTTTCCCCCCTCCAGGAAACTCAAACTGCTGGCAAGCCAGGGCTCCCCCATCCTATATCTGTGCATCAGGTTCTTCCTACCTAAATGTAAAACCTGACATTTGACCCTATAGAATTTCGTTTGGTCAGTTGGGGCCCAGTTCTCCCATCTGTTACGGTGATCTTGAATAGTCATAAACTAAAGAGAATTTCAAACACATATGATAGAACCAATACATGAGCAACAGTGTCCAGCATGAACCAGACTCCTGCATAATTCAAAATAATGTAATAAAAATACTCTAATAAAAAATACTGATAATAATAATAATAATAATAACAACAACAACAACATACCTCAATGCATATACACTTTCAGTGGAACAGTGGTCATAAACATATGTAACCACTGTTCCCTAACAAGGGGAACAGAGAGCCTAATGTACACAAACTCACTCACAGGTGAAACTTTAGTTAATCATAGAGAACAGTCATTTAAAGCGACAGAACCACACAATTAAGTACGGTAAGTATAACAGTATAGTTAAATAAAACAATTCAGATCTAATTCTGAATTCAACCCTCCTGGGTACAATGTCTTAAACAAGAAAATAAACTGTGATTTTTTTTGTCTGAGTCGTTTAACATAGTCACATCTGAAGTTGACATTCCTCCTGTTAATCCATAGAACTGTGAACAGCAAATCTGAGTCTGAATGATTATGCGATAAAAAATGCTCAACTAAAGGTGCTTCCAAAACTTTATTTCTAATTCGGGACCGGTGTTCGCCTATGCGTGTACCCACCGTCCGAGTGGTAGAGCCTATGTAAAACAAATTACACGGACATCGGATCAAATAAACTGCCTCTTTGGTTTGGCAAGTGCTGAAATGATTGATAGTAAACTTAAATTTGATATTCTCATTGTAAATAACCTTGGCTTGTAGGGGGTCCCGTGTGCCCCCTGGCTCTACAAGCCAAGGTTATTTACAATGAGAATACCAAATTTAAGTACCAAAATGGCCTCGTCGTCCATCCAGCTAGTTAATTTAACGTAAAGATGTTTTGCATATAATTTGCTGGGAATGGATAGAAGACTGATGGGTCTGTAGCTCGCCGGGTTCGATGTAGGGCCCTTTTTATATGTTGGAACGATTATTGCCTCAGCCAACCCCTTGGGGAGGAGACCCGATGAGTCAATGAGGGAGAATAGTTTCGCCAGCAAAGGTGCCCACCACCCGATATTGGTCTTCAAGAGTTCTGCAGGGATAGTCTATGCCAGGGGCCTTGTTGTTCTTTAACTGTGCGATCAGATTCTCTACCTCCTCTTTAGTTACGGGTGGCCATTGCGGTAGAGCCTCTGGTTGGACGTTCAGCTTGTTAGGCTGGGCTTCCTCATCGTGGAATAGTGATTGAAAATATCGGGACCACTCCCGTGGTTCTGCTGTACATATGAGTCCGTTAGACTCCTGGTCCAATAAGTGGGAGATAGTGCGTCAAAAGCATGATGGATCTTTCTCATGCGAGGCCTTAATCAGGCTTTGCCATGCGGTTCGCTCTGCGTTTAGTTTTTTCTTCTTGAGTAGTTCTTTGTAATTCCGTCTGATGGCTATGAATGCAGTAAAATGAGAAGGGGCCCCGGTGTTCCTGTATTTGCGGTAGCTCCTTCTCACATGCTTCCTTGTTTGTCTGCTTCCTTGTTTGCTGGGTCCCTCTCCCTTCTTGTGACTGGGTTCTGTATCGCCACTGATAGATGAATTTTCAGCTTTTCTGAAAGTGTCTTAAAGAGCTCTAGGGCATCTGTCGCTGAGTCAGCCAAGCCAATGGCAGAGTGAATGTTCCTTAGATCCGCTGATTGGAGGAGGAGGCTTAGATCTGCGTTCAGCATGGGGGACCATTTGATTCTTTTGGGGGCCTGGATTCCCAAGCTCACCGTGGGGATATATTGTGGGTTGGAGATGCTGGCCTTCAAGCACTGAGATTAGAGGGAGATGGTCGCTCTCGATGTTATGCCCCACTAGAAACCTCGTGACAAGGTCATACGCAGATCTTGAAATCAGAATGTAGTCCATGACACTTCCACCGGCTTGGGAAAGATGTGTGTATTCCCCAGGACGGTCCCCTTCTTTGAGGCCGTTTAAAATCTGGAGTTCCCTCCGTTTTGCAACTTGGGCTAGACAAAAACCTGAGAGGTTACATCTGCCATCTTTAGAGAGGCGTAGGCCATCTATATCTGTCTGGTTATCAGTGTCCAAGAATTGATTGAACTGAGTGTATAAGCAGCTGTCATCTGTTCCCATTCGGGCGTTGAAGTCTCCGCCGATAATGATTGGCGCAGTGGGGTAAGAGGACTCAAGAAGTTCAAGAAAGGCCTCTAGATCAGCCCATACGGCCTTAATAACTGATTTTCTTGGGCAGGGGGAAAGATCAACGTTGACCAACACCAAGGAGGCTCTCTTAAGTTTGAGTAAAGCGGCCATTGCTAGTGACTTACAGCTGGGTAGAGGTGATCTAGAGTGCTCTAAGTTTGTGGAAATAAAGCAGGCTAAACCTCCACGGGGTCTGCCTCCTCTCTGGGATGGAGTAGCGGGTAAGGAATGGCTACTGTAACCATTGAGCAATATAGAGTCACAGTGCCACGTCTCCTGAAGGAGAATTGTTGTGTCGTGGCCGAAGTAATCCAGATACACATCTTCATGAAACAGCTCTTTATTTAGGAAGAACAGGACTGAGGAGCTGGGTTTAGGGTGGCTGTATTTGTAGGAACAAGATTGAGCTAGAACGGATACATTTAAGTGGGAACCAATAACTCTCATACAATTCGGCGGGAACCAATCAGGCTAAGGATTGTAGTTGTCCCTTTTAAAACGACAAATGAGCAGAACTCCCGCCAAGTTACAGAATGTTTGAACTAATACACAACACTCCCCCACACCATGTTGACACTATACACAAAATCTTTCAGGTGCTGTGGTGGTCTGCGAATTCTGCTGGATCGCCTAACCCCTGGTGTAGCACCACTAGGACTATTTGTGGTTAGGCTTCCCTCTCCAGTAGTTTCTGGTACCTCGGCAGGCCCTGATGCGCTAGACAGTTCCCCAGACTCATTGGTTGTTACCGGGTTCGGATCGCCCGTGGCGGCCTCAGTTTCCTGACTCTCTGGGCCCTCCACCTCCTGTAGCCCCGAACCTGCCTGCCCTGATGGCAGGGAATCACTGACCTCTGGCGGCACAGATTGTGACTCCTCCCCACTGTGGCTTGCCCTGCCCGGAGCCCTGCGCCTCAACTGGTCGATGTGGCGGCGCATCACCCTGCCATCCTCTACAGTCACGAAATATGACACTGGCCCGCTGGGCCGCGTAACCACCCCTGGTACCCATGTGGGCCCCCCGGCATAATTCCGGACCCAAACCAACTCCTCTGCAGCCAGGTACCGTGTTCTGTCGCCCTCAACGGCTGGTGGCTCTCTAGCAGAGTGGACGGGCACCTTGTCAGGGTGAACGAAGTCCAGAATTGTCGCTAGTCTCCTCCCCATTAATAGTTCTGCCGGTGACTTGCCCGTGGCTACACATGGTGTTGTGTGCTGCAGGAACAGCATCCTTGCAATGCGGGCAGACCAATCCCCTTCCAGCAGACGTACAATCGCTTCCTTGGCTGTACGCACCATCCGTTCGGCTTGCCCATTCGAAGATGGGTGGAACGGCGCAGATGTTGCCCATCTAATGAAATTGTCGGCCAAAAACCCCCTGAATTCTTGGGACACAAATGCCGCCCCATTGTCTGACACAACGGTTTCAGGTAGTCCGTGGGTTGCGAATAGTTTGCGGAGGACCCTGATCACGGCTGCAGACGTCATGTTAGACAGAAGTGAAACCTCTAACCATTTAGAATAAGCATCCACTACAATCAAGAACACCTTTCCTTGAAATGGGCCCGCAAAGTCTATGTGCAGCCGACTCCACGGTTTCCTAGCCCGCTCCCACCAATGCACGGGTGCCCTGGGCATTTCTGGGCGCGTTTCTTGGCATGCCTGACAGGTGCGCACCCATTGTTCGATATCCTTATCCAAACCTGGCCACCACACATAGCACCTGGCTAAAGATTTCATCCGCACCATGCCCGGATGCCCCATGTGAAGAGTGTCCAGTATCTTGTTACGTAGAGCCCCTGGAATGACCACTCTGTCTCCCCACAGAATGCACCCCTTGTGGAGTGACAGTTCGTGTTGTCTTGCCGTAAAGGGTCTAAATTCCTCCTCCTGTGTCCCCCTGGGCCATCCCCTCCCCACCCAGGCAAGAACACGGGCGAGGACGGGGTCCTTCCTTGTGCGTTCAGCAATGTCAGTAGCTGTCACAGGAGGTCCAGGCAGTGCCTCCAACATCATAACGTGCTCGGCCGGGGCTGGATCGACATCACCCGTTCCAGGCAGGGGAAGACGGCTTAGCGCGTCCGCATGGCACAACAGCTTACCCTTCACATGACACAGTTCGTATTGAAATCCATTCAAAAAAATGGACCAGCGGAGCATGTGAGGGGACAAAATTTGAGGTGTTTGCTTATGAGGGCTAAATAGACCCAGTAGGGGCTTGTGGTCCGTTTGAATCGTGAAGGATCGTCCGTACACGTAGTCATGGAACTTCTTAACCCCCGTAACTATGGCCAGCGCCTCCTTATCAATCTGAGCATAGTTGCGCTCCGTGGAGCTCAATGTCCTGGAATAAAACGCGATCGGCCGCTCCGAGCCGTCTGACTCCCTGTGACTCAGGACTGCCCCCAACCCATATTGGGATGCATCACACGCCAGTACCAACGGTTTAGCTACGTCGTAGTGTGCCAGCGTGCTACTCTTTGACAGCATTCCCCGTAGTGCATCAAAAGCTTCTTGCTGAGGTCGTCCCCAACGCCACACACAGTTCTTTTGAAGCAGTTTATGCAACGGTTCGGCTATTGATGCCTTGTGCGGAACAAATGCGTGATAGACATTTATGAGTCCCAAAAAACTCTGCAGCTCAGTCTTATTACACGGTGTCGGTGCCTCGGAGATAGCCTTTATCTTAGTATCCATGGGGTGAATGCCTGCAGCATCAATTCGGTACCCTAAAAAATCCACAGCAGCCACCCCAAAACTACATTTCTCCTTTTTAAGCTTCAGGCCCACATCCCTGAATTTACACAGAACTACCCGGACGCGTTCCAGCAGCTCTAGAGAGTCCTTTCCCGCTATCAGCACATCATCAAAATAAGGGAGCACCCCCGGCAGACCCCTCAGCAAGCGTTCCATTAGGCCTTGGAATATGCCAGGGGCCACGCAAACCCCGAACTGTAGTCTATTCACCTTGAAGGCACCCTTGTGTGTGACAATTGTTTGGATTTCTGCAGATGCTGGAGTTACCGGCAGCTGCTGATAAGCCTGCGCCAAATCGATCTTCGCAAAAATCTTTCCTCCAGCCAGCTTTGCCAATAGCTGAGACACAACCGGAATGGGGTAAGAGTTTCCCCTGATGGCCTTATTTATTGTACATTTGTAATCTGCACAAATTCGAATCTCCCCATTCGCCTTCAGGGGTGTGACAATGGGAGTTTCCCATCTGGCTGAGTCCACTGGTGAAAGTACCCCTTGTTGTACTAGTTTATCTAGTTCTGTCTCTATTTTTGATTGCAGCGCGAATGGTACTCGCCTGGGCTTGAACCGAATCGGTGCAACCCCTGGATCCAGCTCTAGGTCAATTGGAGCCCCCTTGTAGCATCCCAACTGCCCATTGAACAATGCTCCAAACTCCTTATACAGGGTGCCAAATGTCTCTGGAGCTACCTGGACTGCGTGGAGCCCTGAGATTCCCAGACCCAAAGCCGGAAACCAGTCTGTGCCCAGCAGGCTAGTGCGCTTCCCTTTGGCAATCACTAGCTTCAATGCCGCTCTCCTATCACGGAACTGTACATTGACAGTGCACATTCCCAGAATGTGTATGCGGCCAGCAGAATAAGACTGTAGCGTAGCTGGGAATGGCTCTAACATGGGTAACTTACCCCTAGAGAATAATGTTCTGGCTGTGTCGTCAGACACTATGGAGAACCCGGATCCAGAATCCACCTCCATGTAGCACTGCCTCTCGTTGATCAAAACCCGCACCGAAGGCTTTCTCTGGGCGGGGAACTGCACAGTCTTGCCCTCGATTTGTGTAAGGTAATTGCAGTCGTCGTAAAGGTAAGTTGATGTAGTCGTCCTTCGACCCCCTGGTTTCGATGGTCCAGGTGTGCTTGTGGCCCCCGACCTGCATACCCTCGCTATATGCCCCGTTTTTCCACACGCTCGACACACAGCCTCGCGGAACCGACAATTCTTCCTATTGTGCGTTCCGCCACAGCCCCGGCATGCAGCTTGACGGTCTTTGTGTGCCGTTCCCTCCTGTCTCACCATCTCTATTCCCCGCTCCGGACTTTGGTTGGGGCTGGCATCCTGGTCGTCCATGGAGTGAGCAGCCTCTCCTGCCACTTTTGTAGCTCTCTGGCCCGGGTTTTGTTCCTCTTTTTCCTCATTTTCTGTTGCAATCGCCTCTTGGAGTGCCGTTGCCAGATCCATTTCTTGTTTTGCCGCAATCCGCCTGCGGCCCTTGCTGCTGCGGAGGCCGCACACGAACCGGTCCAGCAGTGTTTCTTCCAGGTTGGCAAACTTACAGTGCCTTGCCAGTTTCCGTAGTTCGGTAAGGAAAACGGACACTGTCTCTCCAGCTTGTTGATGCCTTTTATGAAATTCAATGCGCCAGGTCATCTTAGATGCCGTAGGATTGAGATGCCTCGATAAATGGTCTGTAACATCCTTGAACGTGGCCTCCTGCAGTGTTGTGGGGGCCAGTAGTGCTCGAGC
>JAWWNH010000401.1:0-27003 GCA_034641385.1 Darevskia mixta | reverse complement strand
GTAATAAAGAGGATAAATGAATTTAAATAATAAGGGGAGGGGGGTGATGAGAAGGTTGGATGTTGTATGATAAGGATGGAAGATGTTGGATGTTGGATATTGGATGTATAAGGGGATGGATGAGATGGGTGGATGTGAGGGATGAGATTAGGGTTGAATGATGTATGATGTATGTTAGAAGAGATATGGATGTTTTAGTGATGTATGATATGTGTTGTATTGTTTGATATGTGTTGTATTGTTTGTATTGTTTGTAGTGATGTATGATATGTGTTGTATTGTTTGTTGTATTGTTTGTTTTAGTGATGTATGATATGTGTTGTATTGTTTGTATCTTTGGGATGGAGAGGACTACCCCTATTGTACATGAAATTGGACCCAATATACCTTCAGACATTCATTTTACTATCATTTTTATAAATGTCATCGCAAAAAAAGAAGAAGTGAAAATCAGCATCAGTAGACTCTACCATTCCTAAAGGCTAAAGCTTATTAAAGAAATTCTACTCGACAAAAGTTTTCTTCCAAACATGAGAGTAGATAGGGAATTAAGATTATCATGATAACTGAGAGAGTAATAATAATAAACAGGAAGGGAAGCAAGGTTATCATCTGTAGAACCCCCACTATGAGCAAGCCTGAGTTGGGGGTGAGGTGCACTGCTGTCATCACCTGGGGAATTTCAAATTCCAAGTTAGCAGCAGTATTTTAATACAATGGAGGGGAAGAGGAAAGATTGCTGCTCAAGGTAAATAATATGCTCTGGATTAAGGGCATCGGGAAAGAGAAGAAAAACGAGATTGGGATAAACATGCTCCTGAACAGAGAAGATGGACACAGTGATACAGGTAGACACGACTGGCTGAAAACATTCCACTACATGTGGCACAAAACATAAGGCACACTGAAATAAATGGAAATCCACCCAGGGACTTAGGGCAAATAGGGTTCTGCATTCTTATCTATCAGTTTTAGGGGACCTTCAAAGAGATCCATTTTAACTTTCAAGGGGTCTTTTCTGCATTATTAAGACTTGCAAAATTTGTGGAATGCTTTCATGGGAAGTAGATCCATGTTTCTCTTCTGCCAAGATAAGAATGCTCACTTCATATTATAAATGTCCTTTAAGGCCTTCAGTGCTTGTTCTTCAGTTATATTCTCCCAGTCCGCTGGCAGATCAGCTGGTTTAGCGTTATATGCTCTGGCAAAATCATGGTTGTATTTGTTCAAAACAAACTTCCAGTAATCTGAAGCATTGATACTGGGATCTGGTTGGATGCACCAGTCTGAATAATATACACGATAATCTTTGTATGGATGCCATTCCCAATTTGTGTCCTTATTTCTGAACTTAGTGTTGGAAGCAACAGCAGTGGAACAGATACCATAGACAAGCTTTTCTGACTCTTCTTCTCTGCACCTTCCCAGTCCTTTAGGCCGATGGACAGTTGCAAAATGCTCTTGATGACCGCTCCCTCCAGCTTCACAGGGGACTTTGCAGAAAGGACACTGCTTCCCACAGCCAAACACCCGCTTGAAGATCTCATCCTGGGGGCTACCCCTATTCCCTCCATCATACTATTTCAACGTTCTATCGTGGAATGTGGCGGGTTGGCTGTCCAAGCAGGGCGACGCAGGCTCACAACTGCCCAGCCCACAAGTCGGCTTTATCCAATCCAATGTTTGAAAGAGAATTGCTTGATTGCAGCCGCTGCAGCAATCGAAACATTGGCGTTCGGGTCTCCCTGCAGGTCCAGGAGAGCTGCAACGGAAGAAGGAACATGAGAACCACAGCAGAGCCCTCTTGGATCAGGCCAACGTCCTGTGTCCTGTTCTCACAATGGACAACCAGATACACCCCCTGGAAACCCAGAAGTGGGACCCGAGCACAAGAGCCCAGTTCCCTCCTGTGCTTTCCCGCAACTGGGGCTCAGCGCCGAGCCATTGTGGCTAGGAGCCATTGACTGGCCGATTTTGGTTCCCAGGGGGTTTGTGGGGAAAAGATCCCTGCCAGGAAAAGAGCTGGTTGGATCCTTACTCACCCCGATGTAGCTTCTCCGCCTGCTGCCTCATCCCGGGATTTAAATATTTAGCATGGAATCCTAGGGAGATCAGAATAAAATGATCAGTTCCCGCATTTGATTGCCTGCACTGACTAACAGGGGCTCTCCAGGACTTCCTACAGGGCCAATGGTGGGGCGCAGTGGGGCTACTGGGGGGATTGCCTCAGGCACAAAACAACCAACAACAACAACAACAGCTTTGTTTTCAATTACCTGCCAGGACGGCTGCTGCCTCACGATGTTCCGGCCTCTTGTCCTTCAGGAACTCCTCAATCTCCCTCAGGATCCGCGGCATTTTTTTCTCATAGTGGTTCAACTGGGGACAGGAGGGGACAGAACGGTGCCAGATTAGTCTTTGGTAAAACTCCATACGGTACCTATGGGACTGCCTCTCCTGCTATGCCCCACGGAGGACCTTTGGAGGTCCCGAGCCTCAAGGAGGTTAGATTGGTCTCAACTAGGGCCAGGGCCGACTTGTTGCATCGCTCTGTCACGAGAGACCAGGGCCCTGCGGGATTTGACATCTTTCCGCAGGGCCTGCAAGACGGAGCTGTTCCCCTGGCCTTTGGCTTGGACTCACTCTGACCCCTAATGTGGCATTTGGTATATCAATTTTCCCTGGGCTTTTTTGCTGGCCCATGTAGGACCAGCATGGATAGCTGGCTTGGGTGAATATCTGATGTTTCCTCCCTTTGACCGTCTCTCCTGGTATGCCCCAGGCAGGACCTTGAGGTCCTCAAATAATAACCTTCTGGAGATCCCAGGTCATAAAGAGGTCAGGTTGGCAGCCACCAGGGCCAGGGCTTTTTCGGTTCTGGCCCCGATATGGTGGAATGATCTGCCACAAGAAACGAGGGCCCTGCAAGAGTTGGCGCCCTTCCGCAGGGCTTGTAAAACGGAGCTGTTCCGTTTGGCTTTTGGTTTAAATTGAATGCAACTTTTAAAATTCAAATTTTTAAGTTTTAAAGTGTATTTTATATCTGTAGTTTTTAACTGTCTGCTAAATTGCTAAACTGTACTTTTAACTGATTGTTAGCCGCCCTGAGCCCGGTTTTGGCTGGGAAGGGCGGGATATAAATAAAAGTTTATTATTATATTATTATTATTATTTTATGGTCCTGATTTATGGGCTAATGCTGAGGCTGAATTTTAAGCTGCATTTTAAGCCGTATTTTAATTAACTGTTTGTTTGTTTGTTGTTTTTTCTATTATGTTTTATTGTAATTTATATTTGGTGCTAGCTGCCCTGAGCCCGGCCCTGGCGGGGGAGGGGTGGGTTATAAATAAAAATGTAATAATAATAATAAGAATGTGCCCCCCGCCACCAATCTCTTACCGCAATGCGGTCCTCCAGGAGGTAGCCCAGCCCCCTCATGCTGCCCAGCTGCATGAGGGGGCTGGGGGTGAGGATCCCCTCCTGGAGGGTGTCCACGATCCACTCCCGGCTGAATATCTGACAGACCTCTGGGTGGAAAAGGAGCTGAAAAAGAAAACACCAAAGTAAGTTCTGCGAAAACCCAAGTTCCCTACCCCATCCCCTCCAAGTCTGCCCTGATTTTCCAGGGACAGCCCCGGCTTCTGAGTTGATGCCGCAATGTCCCCGTGTCCCCTGCCGGAGCTCGGGGAGGAGGAGGAGCCAGAGCTTGTCCCAAGTGAGGGGGGCTGTGAGGGGCCTCTCCTTGCCCCTCCGTGGCCACTGCTGCTGGCCTCCTCCCATGGGCCACCGGTTAGCGGCTGCTGGAAAGCAGGTGAGGAGGAGGAGGAAAAAGAAGAGGTGGACTCTGACTCTCACCTCGGCATAGATGTTAACGCCAACGGTCCTTTCCTTAATCTCATGATGTTGTTGAATGTAGGCATCTGCCTCCTCGAATATTCTTTTTAGATGTTGCTTTTTTAAGGCGAACATGGTCCTGAAACATCAAAACCAGACACAAAGGATGCACAAGCCTGAAGAAGCGCTAGGTGTTCCATAATGATGATGATGATGATGATGATGAGAGACGCATTTCCAGGACCCAGCCTATTCCTGCCTTTGCCATTGGTTTCAGCTGATTCTAATTCTGAATTTTAAAGGGCTGTGATCCACCCCAGGACCTGCTGGGGAAGTGCAACTAATACAGTGGTACCTCGGGTTAAGTACTGAATTCGTTCCGGAGGTCCGTTCTTAACCTGAAGCACCACTTGATCTAATGGGGCCTCCTGCTGCCGCTGCGCCTCCAGAGCACGATTTCTGTTCTTATCCTGAAGCAAAGTTAACCTGAAGCGTTATTTCTGGCTTAGCGGAGTTCTTAACCTGAAGCGTATGCAACCTGAGATACCACTGTAAATGGAATTGTAATAATATTACCATTACCCCATATGCACCCACTCAACCTCTTCGATTGGTGGAATTGGCACTCTTTCAGGCACCACAGAATGCCTGCTCTGCATTTGTAAGAACATGTAGTGCAGGGGTCCCAAACTAAGGCCCGGGGGCCGGATGTGGCCCAATCGCCTTCTCAATGCGGCCCGCAAACGGTCTGGGAATCAGCGTGTTTTTACATGAGCAGAATGTGTCATTTTACTTAAAATGCATCTCTGGGTTATTTGTGGGGCAGAGGAATTCGTTCATATTTCCCCCCCAAAATATAGTCCGGCCCCCCACATGGTCTGAGGGACGGTGGACCGGCCCACGGCTGAAAAAGGTTGCTGACCCCTGATTTAGTGTGTCAGCACCTAAACTTTGGAACTCCCCGCCTATTGATATCAAACAGGTGCCTTCACTGTACTCTTTTCGGCACCTGCTGAGAACTTTCTTGTTTAGACCAGCCTACAAAGATGCTTAGAAAACTTTGCTTCAGGAGAAGAACAGAAATGGTGCTCTGGCGGGGCAGCGGCAGCGGGAGGCCCCATTAGCTCAAGTGGTGCTTCAGGTTAAGTACGGACCTCCGGAACGAATTTAGTACTGAACCCCAGGTACCACTGGAGTAAGTTTCTCCCCATTTCCCAGAAAGCAGGCCTTGGGGGGGGGGGCTGCTCTTCAGGCCTCACCTGCCAGTCCTTTTCACCATCTTACCTTATCAGAAGACGGATGCCTTCGAAAAAGGTCTCTGGACTTGAGAGCAATTCCCAGCACCTTTCCACCTCCAGAATGTTGTCTTCGTTGATATAGCCGCCACACCCAATAAGGTTTTTCAGAGCCTTTACTGCGGTCCTGAATCAAGTGAAAGAATTAAGAATATTATATTTATTATTTACTAAATAAATAATAAAAACATGAACAAACCAAACCAATAACTCCTCTCCCTCTCCCAAACACCATTGAAAGGGCGCAGGGTGTTAATCCGCCAATAGCCTGACTGAAGAGGAACATTTTCGCCTGGCGCCTAAAGGTATATAATGAAGGCACCAGACAAGCCTCCCTGGGGAGGGGAGAGCAGCCCACTAAGGGGGAGCCACCACAGAAAAGGCCCCTTCTTGCGTTGCCCCCCTCCGGACTTCTCGTGGAGGAGGCCCATGAAGAGGGGCCTCCGATGATGATCACAAGGTTCATCCGGGGAGTTTTAGGTCCTTGACATCTTGCAGCCTTGAGCTGCTAGGCCTGATGGATCCAGCCACAACCACCAGCCCCCGCAGCCTCTCCCAGGTTTCCAGCACAAGCTGGGATGGAGACTTCAGGTTTCAGGACACGTGAGTCGCACCACACCCAAACCAGCCCATCGTGCGGGAGAGTCTCCAGCATCCTTTCCCACCCTAGTGTCCCTCAGAGGTTTTGGACTACAACTCAGTTGTGCTGGCTGGGGCTGGTGGGAGTTGGGGCCCCAAATGACTGAAGAGCCCAGGGGCTGGGGAAGCCTGGGTCTCTTAGCTACCCATCCCGGCTCCAGGTCAGGGAGAGAAGGGAGGGCCCCCCCAAATGCATCAGCAGGTCTCTTACGCCAGCGGAGTACGGTGCAACGAGGGGGCTGGGGTGAGACTTGCCGCCCTCGAACTTCTTCTGGGCCCGCCAAGGATAAAATAAATCTGAGTGGTAAGTCCAAGCAACAGCTGGGGGAACTTGTCCTGCACCACATCCGGAGCCTGAGGGGACTCTAGGATCAGGCACAATATGTTGGTCGCCTGGAGGGAGAAGGACAGGAGAAGAGGACATTGTCAGATGAAGAGCCCCCGAGGCAAGAAGCCCCCAGCCCCATTCAGGAGAAAGAAACGGAGGGCTTTCGTACCGCCATAGGAAGGAGCGATGTGCTGCACCTCCTGGAGCGCACTTCTGCACTGGGGTCTTGGTTGCACAGGCGCTCCAGGAGGGTCTTCACTACCTTGGCGCTGCAATATTTATCGGCTACCAGGGCCTGCCAGAGTGGCGCTGCCGTCCTGCAATTTGTCAAAAGAGAAATTTTATTTTCTTTAAAAAAGACAGGCCTTTTAGATTTCCTCTACATTACCGTGTTTCTCCTAAAATAAGACACCGTCTTATATTCTTTTTCCCTCCAAAAAAACACAGTATGGCTTATTTTCGGGGGATGTCTTATTTTTATTAAGTATGGTACAGCAATCCACATTTATTATGGGTCCAGAACAGGGCTTCAAGCGCCGCGCGCTGATAACGCCAAGGTTGCAGGTTCGATCCCCTTAAGGGACAATTGCATATTCCCTGCATTGCAGGGGGTTGGACTAGATGACCCTCAGGGTTCCCTTCCAACTCTGCCATTCTATGATCTCGGCCCATTTGCAGGCCGAAAGGGAAGATTTAAACACGCGATCCTTGAGCACCTCCACTCACTAGCTGCTTGAGGTCCTCCTCGGAGAGCCCCGCGTAGCGGTACCGCTGCTGCTCGAACTCGTAGCGGGTCATCTTGGCCACCACCACCACCCGGGATGGGCAGAACCCGCTGCCTCCCGACCGCGAAGGGAGCTCGGAGGAAGCATCCGAGCTGAGGCAGTACTGCGAGGCGGAAGGGGCAGGCGGAGCCGGCGGCGGCGGCGGTGAAGACCCTCGCCCCGCCAGCGCTAACAGCTGAGAGGGGAGCCCGGATGCGGCGGTGGCTGAAGCCACCGACGCGGCCAGGCGGGCTGCGCTGGGCGCTAAGGCGAGGTGGCTCTGCGGCGGCGGCGGAGCAGGCGGCTGGTGCCTCCAGGAAGGCTTGAGCAAGGCGCGGAGGGCGGCGGAGGGACTGCCGCCGCTCAGGTAGCTCAGGAGGCAGGTCATAGCCCGGGCTTCACTGCCGCGGCTCGGCACCCGGAACTGGCTGCTGCTGCTGAAGCGCCGACAAAGCGGCCAGCAGCGCCGCGTGGAGCGCCCCGAGCTGCGGCAGGAGGAGGAGGATTCAAAGTGCTACAGAGCACTGCTGGGTCCCGCTGGCTCAGGGCGCTTGGCGGTCTCGCTTCGTGCGGCACTGCTGGGCGCCGACCTGGCAAGCCTCCTCCTCTTCCTGCCGCGGCTTGGCGCCCGGAACTGGCTGCTACTGCTGCTGAAGCGCTTTGTCGGTGCTTCAGCAGCAGGGTCCCGCTGGCTCAGGGCACTCGGCGGTCTCGCTCCGTGCGGTGCGGCGCTGTAGCAGCAGCAGCAGCAGCCGCTTCTGGGCGCTGACCCGGCAGGCTTCTTCCTCCTGCCGCGGCCAGCGTGCTGGGTCCCGCTGGCTGGAGCGCTCGGCGGTGGCTCCGTGCGGCGCAGCGCTGCTGCAGCAGTAGCCAGTTCTGGGCACCGACCCGGCAGGCCGCCTCCTCCTCCTGCCGCAGCCGGTGTGCTGGGTCCCGTTGGCTCGGGGTACGTCTTATTTTCGGGGTATGCCTTATATTTTGTGACCCCTTGAAAATCCTGCTATGCCTTATATTTTAGGTATGTCTTATATTATGAGAAACACGGTACATTAGCAAAGAAACGGAGGTCCTTACTTATTGCAGTCCATGGCTAAGTCTAGAAGGCTGTCCACCACGGGCACCAGCCGCTTCCTGCCCAGGTGTACAATTGCTCTTGTCGCCTCCTCCCTGGTGGAGGGCGGGGTGAAAAGGAGATGGTGGTAGATCTCCCTAATTATAATGTTTGGCTGGAAGAAAAGAAAAGAAGACCAGGATGAGAAAGTGGGTTTGATAAGCCTTAGCTAGAGCATGGAATAGAAATCCAAGAGGCCCAACGCCATTAGAAATACAACCAGACTTTATTTTGTACTGCATATGTCAGTACCAAGGGACAGCACAATAGCTTGCAAATCTACCCAATCTCCTTGAGGGGCATGTGATCTTTTATACATTAGGTCAAAAGAAATGGAAACTTTATTCTGAGGCGTCATCTTCAGGAAACCGAAAATGCTGACATTCTATTTTCTGATGATAACCCAGACTGTATTCTTTTGATACAATTCTTAAAGCAGGTGGCTTGATAAGAATACAGCAAGGAATTCTTGAACCCGATCCCAGACTCCCTATATTAGACAAAAGACCTTGGGCACACATTCTCAGACAGTCAAATAAGATCAATATATGAAACAAGCACACTTATCAATAACTGGTTATAACATATACGCAAGATCAATACAAAGATACTTATAATTGATTATAACATACTGCAAGCAAAAGGCTTAAAACATAGGAAAAAGAAAGTCCTTTTAAAAGGTTTTTCTATAGAAAGGGGGGCATAGGGCTTTCTAAAAACATATTCTGAGTTTCTCTGCAACTGCATCTAATCTCAGGAATGTACCTTCAAATGTTGCCACTCCCTTGGCACAGGCGTACAGGCTTAATGTTGCATTCTCCTATAAACTTATTCCCAGCCAGGTACTATCTCTCTCGCTTGTGCAACCTTCAAATGTTTCAGTCTATGAATTCCATATCTTACAAAGAGGCCCTTGCAGGAAAAATACTGACTATTGTTCCTTATTCTGGCTCTCTTTCATTCAGAGAATGAGCATGTAAATTGATTACCAATGGACAAACATTCGCCAATATATTTAAACTCATTTCAAGGCTTAGACTAACTCCTATCTGGCCTATATAAAATCAATAAGCATAAAATATACAATAGCTATCCAGGAATACAAAGTTGTTGTTGTTGTTGTTGTTGTTGTTGTTGTTGTTGTTGTTCAGTCGTGTCCGACTCTTCGTGACCCCATGGACCAGAGCACGCCAGGCATGCCTATCCTTCACTGCCTCTCGCAGTTTGGCCAAACTCATGTTAGTAGCTTCGAGAACACTGTCCAACCATCTCATCCTCTGTCGTCCCCTTCTCCTTGTGCCCTCCATCTTTCCCAACATCAGGGTCTTTTCCAGGGAGTCTTCTCTTCCCATGAGGTGGCCAAAGTCTTGGAGCCTCAGCTTCAGGATTTGTCCTTCCAGTGAGCACTGATTTCCTTCAGAATGGGTAGGTTTGATCTTCTTGCAGTCCATGGGACTCTCAAGAGTCTCCTCCAGCACCATAATTCAAAAGCATCAATTATTCGGCGATCAGCCTTCTTTATGGTCCAGCTCTCACTTCCGTACATTACTACTGGGAAAACCATAGCTTTAACTATACGGACCTTTGTTGGCAAGGTGATGTCTTTGCTTTTTAAGATGCTGTGTAGGTTTGTCATTGCTTTTCTCCCAAGAAGCAGGCGTCTTCTAATTTTGTGACTGCTGTCACCAACTGCAGTGATCATGGAACCCAAGAAAGTGAAATCTCTCAATGCCTCCATTTCTTCCCCTTCTATTTGCCAGGAGGTGATGGGACCAGTGGCCATGATCTTAGTTTTTTTGATGTTGGGCTTCAGACCATATTTTGCGCTCTCCTCTTTTACCCTCATTAAAAGGTTCTTTAATTCTTCTTCCTCACTTTCTGCCATCAAGGTTGTATCATCAGCATATCTGAGGTTGTTGATATTTCTTCCGGCAATCTTAATTCCGGTTAAGCTGGAATTTTGCTATAAGAAGCTGATGATCTGAGCCACAGTCAGCTCCAGGTCTTGTTTTTGCTGACTGTACAGAGCTTCTCCATCTTTGGCTGCAGAGAATATAATCAATCTGATTTCGATGCTGCCCATCTGGTGATGTCCATGTGTAGAGTCGCCTCTTGTGTTGTTGGAAAAGAGTGTTTGTGATGACCAGCTTGTTCTCTTGACAGAGTGAAGTTAGGGTGCAGCAATGCGATAGAATAAAAAAACACAATGGAAAATGGGGTGGAAAGTACCGGTAGTGGGGGAAGGAAAATTTATTATGTATTGGAATTTTATGTGAAATTGTGGAAATTTTTATTATATATATATATATATATATATATATATATATATATATATATATATTACATACCGGGATGAGAAAGAAACGACTATTGGTTTGTTTGTTTGAAAATATGTATTTAGATTTTCAATACAGCTTACAAAAGAGAACCTCAAAATAAATATAAAACAGATCAACTCATCTCTCCTGTTAACTTAGGAAGCTGCACCCTAGGAATAGCAATGGTCCATTGACCTCAGTGTTGTCCACATTGTGTTTCCTTTGCATTGACATGAACAGGGTGGAATAATGTTATTAAAATGCTGCCAAAGCAAACAGCGAGATAAAACATGGTGGTTGTTTTTTGGAAGCCGAACTGCAGCAGAATGGAAACAGAGGTACGAGCCACAGACGTGGAAACCGATGCCTTCTTACTTCCCAGAAACAAGCTAATTCTACGTCCGAAGAGAATGTTTCATTTATAGCAGGCATGTCCAACAAGTAGATCTTGATCTACTGGTAGATCACTGGGTGCCTGCAGTAGATCACTGATAGATCATTGGCTCCCCCCAAAGAAGCTGAACAACTGTGGCTCCGCTAAAAAAAGCTCATATGTGGTGGGGGTGCAGGATGATTAAACAATTCTGGACTAAGATCCACGAAGAGTTGAAAAAAAATATTCAAGAGCACAACCCACAAGAAACCAGAAGCATATCTGATGGGCTTACTAACTGATGATATTCCCAAAGACAAAAAGAATATATTTCTCTACGGGACAGCAGCGGCGAGATTATTAGTTGCAAGGAACTGGAAAACAGGAAAAATACCAGAAATACCTGAATGGAGATCTAAGATTTGTGAATTTATGGCAATGGCAAAATTAACGGCGTCAGTCAGATGGGGCTCTATCCAGAAAGCTAACAAAGAGTGGGAATGTGTAGAAGTATATATGGAAAAATATGGAAAGGAAAGCTAACTGAATAGAAGTATAAAAAGTTTTACTTGCAAGGATACAGGATAACACCATAAAAGAGAAATAGTAAGTATAAAAATAGATAACACAACAGGAAATGATAAATTAAGTCTCAATAAGATCGCACATGGGTGGGGGAAGCAGGGAGGTAGGGGGAACAGAAGACGATATTTGAAGATTTATTAAGAAATCTCAAGAATGTGATACAAAAACAGAATGCGTTATGTAATAGGGAATATGTGACAGTGGTTGTAAGTTTTCTTTTCTTTTTTCTGTATTCTATTTTTGAAACAAAAATAAAAATCATTTACAAAGAAAAGAAAAGCTTAGCATTTTACCTCCAGCCTGAAAAAACTCAACAACTTTGACCTGAACTCCAAAAAGGGGGTAGATCACTGCCAGTTTTTACTCTGAGTAGATCGCAGTCTCTTGGGAGTTGGCCACCCCTGATTGATAGGAAACCTGCTCCCCCCCCCCCGTCTCCGTTTTGAGCCTTACCTCCTCCATGTCCACCCCGCACTCCTCAAGGAAGGAGCTGAGCAGCACTCCGGCGGCCTGAGAGATGGCTCCGTCATCCGAGTTCAGGTTGTTAATGGCCTTCAAGACAACGTCGTTGATTTGGCTGGGCGTCAGGTGCTCCCCAAAAGCCTGGCCCAAAGAAGAAAGAAGAGGGAGTTTTCTTTCCAGTAGTCACAAACCCATGATCCCTAGCTAGCAGGACCAGTGGTCAGGGATGGTGGGAATTGTCACCTCCAAACATCTGGAGGGCCAAGTTTGGGGAAGCCTGCCCTAGAGGATGGACCAACCTCTGCTATCTGGGAGCTGGCTGCGGCCTTAGCAAGAAACAGTCCCCAAAGCCACACCTACCTTGGCCACCTTGGAGATGTCGTTAGAAAAGACGGAGGGCCCCGGGATGAAGAAGTCTTCTCTCTGCCATGTGACCACCTTGCCTTTCTGGCTTTTATGCCTCTGGACTTCCTTGGCTAAGAAGGAAAATGCATGCAAAAGAAGACAGCATGAGTGCTCCCTGCTCAAAACCTCCAGTTTCCCCAGAAGGGGGCAACCCAAAGTTCAGAAGGGGGCAACCCAAAGGACTGGGGGGGGGGTTGCGGAGCTCTATGGCTGCAGCATTCGGGGGGGGGGTTCCGTTTAGAAAAGGGGTGAGGAAGAGGAGATGCAACGTATGGCAAGGGGAAAGCTTTCTCTCTCCCTCCTAACATGACAACTCCGGGACCTCCAATGAAACGGAAGTTTCAGGGTGGTCCTTCTTCTTGCAGTGCACAGCTAAACTGTGGAACTCCCTGCCACAGGAGGCCTTGATGGCCCCGGACCAAGATGGCTTTCAAAAAGGGCTAGGAAAATTCATGGAAGAGAAGGCTACCCTACCATGGCTATTAGCCATGGTGCCAGAGGCAGCAAAGCCCAGGAGAAGAAAGAGCTCTTGAGTTCCAATTCTGCTTCCTGGTTTACCCCAGGCATCTGCTCAACCCCTGTGGGAACAGGAGGCTGGACTGGGGTGGGCCACTGGTCTGACCCAGAAGGCTTTCCTCCCCTCAGACTGCCCTCTCGCCTGAGGCCAGGGCTGGCACCAATTCTGGCCCTCCCAACAAGCCCAGCAGCAGCCAGCATGGACTGCCCTCAGGGATGGAGGGCGCTACAGATCTCCCAGCCTGCGGCTTACAAGAAACACTCCCTTCCCCAGCATCCCCCTTACCCATTTTGGCGATCATGATGTAATGAAGCTGGTATAGGGCCTCCGCTGCGTGCTGGCCGATTTCTTTTCTATCAACTAGCCGGATGGCCAGGAGCCCCACCAACTGCCCCAGAAGGGGGAAATCCTGGGAGATCTAGGAGGTGGAGAGAGAGAGAGAGAGAGATGCAGTCAGCCTTCGTCCCACAGAGCCCAGCAAGGGAAAACCACCTGGCATGCTCTCAGTCGGCCAAGGTGGCAGAGGGGCGCAGGGCAAGAGACCCGTGCTTAGGTGGCTTTTCCCCCAGCCAGAACTCACTGGAACTCAGCTCTGGCACCTCTGCCATGATAAGAGCTCATGGTGAGTCCTGGCAGCTCTTTTTTCTAGAAAAATAGCACTGGCCGCCACCTTCCCCTGGGATGGCCAGGCCAAACAGCTCTCATCTAGTTCACACCTCAACTTTCCGAAGCAAAAGGGTTCCCTTCAGAATCCTCGCTTCCACAAATTTTGCAAAGCAGTCTCCAAACCACCACAACAGAATGCCGACATTAGGGGAGAAGGTATACAGAAATGCACAATGCTTGAATCCTGGGGTTTCTGGTACCCCTGGACACTGGCGGAGGAACAGGGGTGCGGAGGGAGTGGACCGCCCCGGCACCAAGACAAAAAGCCCATTGTAAACCACCCTGGGATCCTCAGATGAAGAGCAGTAGAGAAATTTCATACATTCTAAAAAAAAATTAAGCCTTGGTCACTCACATCAAAATTAAGATGCTCGGATACATATTTCGTTAGGAAACTGGTGCACTTGACAGCTCTTTCCCGTGCAAAGATTTTGGTGCTATCAATCCAGCCGTTTGTGTGCTGCGGGAGAGAAATACAAATGGACCTTGAGCTGGTTTGGAGCTTCTAGCAGGGGAGCGCAGCCTCGTATAGCCTTGACTGAAGAAGGGTACACTCTGTGAGCTTTGGGAGGGACGCCCATGGAGCGGTGAGGGAGGAAGGGGACACCCGCCTAGCCAGCCAGATCAGCCAAATCAACCCTGGCGACCAATGGGGCGGCAGATGTCGCAGCCAGATCGCCCTCACATCCAGGAGAGAAATCCTCAGCATCACATGGAAGGACAACCCTTAATCTGGGTTTGCAAATTCACAAAGCTTCGGTTACTGCCTGAATCAATCATGCCGGGACCATAGCGGAGACATTTAACTTCAAATGGCAAAAAGGGGTTGTCTTCCAAAAGAGAATGTTTGCTGCAATTTGTTCTACTTCATTTATTATTATTATTATTATTATTATTATTATTATTATTATTATTATTATATAGCTCCTTTGACAAGGACTGGAGGCAACTTACAAACAAAATAAGAACAATTTGAGATATAGAAAAAAGAAGCCATTAAATGAAACACATTGAACATTAATAGAATTAGAAATTAATTGGCTCTTGGTTTGTGTTTGTTTTATTATGTGTTCTCATTTTGTATTTTCTTGTTGTGAACCGCCCCGCGATCTGTCATTTGTTTGTTTGTGTGTGCGACAATTACAATAACACAACCTAGTCAGGGCATGCAGGCAGCATCCTTAGACCAAACCCAGCTTGGTGTTGGCCACAGGGAATGATGATTGGCAATTGGCAGAGCGTCTTTTCCCAGCCCCACCTGGAGATGCTGAGGATGGAACCGGGCACCTTGAGCATGCAAAACAGATGCTCTGCCCCTGAGCCACGGCCCTTCCCCATATGCCACCAGCAGAGGGCAGATCTTGCGCCTTGCACAAGCATTCCTAGCAGAGCAGAGGCCCCTTTCACCATCAGCATCCACAGATGCCCCCCCCCCCGTGCTCCTGCTTCCCCCGGCTCTGACGTCTTGGGGGCTCCCTTACCACTAATATATCCTGCAGCGTCTCCAGAGAGGGGGCCTCCGCCAGCAAGCTCCTGAGCATGTTGTGGCAGGCAGTGACCATCTGCTGATAAAAGTCCTGGAAGGAGAGAAGCCAAAGCAGTTCAAAGCTGAAGACCCCCCTGGAAACCCCCTTCGAGTCCAGCACCCCCTTTCCACAGTGGCCAACCAATGACCCCGTGGGAAACCCGCAAGCAAGACGTGAGCAACAGCACCCTCCTTCCTGGGAGGTTGGGTGGCCACCTGTCCCGATTCTAGGGAGCACCTCGGCTCCCCTATGCCTGGTTCAGAACCCAGAGAATCAGCAGATTGGGGCTCTTGCAAGAGGGCAGCCTTGCCCACCAGCTGCTCAGCAAATTCATAACCAAGCTTATGCAGGGGTTCCAACACAGCGCACCAACATCCAGCGTTCTTTGGCATACATCAAGAAAGGTTACAGGTCGTGGGATATAAAGCTACAGGGCTCCACACTGGGCTCAATTCCTTGGGGTGTCCCAAACCATTTGGCCCTAACTATCGTACTTTAACCTCCGTTGCCATGGCAACAACAATAATAATAATAATAATAACTTTTATTTATACCCCGCCCTTCCCAGCCAAGACCAGGCTCAGGGCGGCTAACAATCATAAAACCACACAATCACAAAACAAACAGTTAAAAATACAAATTAAAAACAATTTAAAACTTAAAAATTAAAAAGCCACCTCATTTAAGTAGCTCACCAACAACCAACGGAATAAAAACGTCAGGGATTACACTCAAACCAACCCAAAAGCCAGGCGAAACAGCTCCGTTTTACAGGCCCTGCGGAAGGGTACCAACTCCTGCAGGGCCCTCATTTCTTGCGGCAGATCATTCCACCATATCGGAGCCAGAACCGAGAAAGCCCTGGTCCTAGTAGCTGCCAGCCTGACATCCTTATGGCCAGGGATCTCCAGGATGTTATTATTTGAGGACCTCAAGGTCCTACCCGGGGCATACCAGGAGAGGCGGTCCCTTAAGTACGAGGGTCCTAGGCTGCGTAGGGCTTTAAAGGTCAAAACCAGCACCTTAAACCTGATCCTGTACTCCACCGGGAGCCAGTGCAGCTGATAAAGCACTGGATGAATGTGATCTCGCGGCAAGGCCCCCGTAAGGAGCCTCACCGCGGCATTCTGCACCCGCTGGAGTTTCTGGGTCAGCCTCAAGGGCAGCCCCGCATAGAGCGAGTTGCAATAGTCTAGTCTGGAGGTGACCGTCGCATGGATCACTGTGGCAACCCCATTTTCCTCCCACTCACCTGGCTCTGCGTTGCAGGGATGGAGCTCCCGGCCTTGACTCTGGTGAGGCTCAAGGTGGGTAAGCAAAATACTTTCTCAATACTTTTCTTCACTAGCTGAGAGCGAAGCATGGAGTCCAAAGGTGGCCCCAAGTCACTGAAGAGGAAAGAGAAAGAAGGGGAGAGGAAATGGTCAGCCCCCAGCAGTCCATAAACCCGCACTGTGTCTGGCCAAGGGATGGCAAGGGAGGTGCCAGCAATAGGTGGCTGTAGGGTGACTGAGAAGTCCCACCCCATACTTACGCCAGATGTGTGATGGCTTCCATTGCCTGGCAGAACAAGCCAGAAGAGAAAGACCCCTGCGGCTCCTCTTCGATGATTTCCTGTGGTGGGGAAGCACACAGCATGTCAGAGAACTGGAGGCTCCATCCCTGCCGCCACCCCACCAAGCCCTGGATGGTGCTCCTTATCCAGCCCAGCCCACTAGACACCTCCTTGGCAATTGGCAAGTGGGTCCTCCTAGGGGAGAAGAGTGGGCTTCCTAGATCTGGGAATCAGACCCAGAATAGACCTACAATTTAGAGCTATTTAAAAAATGCTCTGGGGGAACCCCAGGAGACCCCCCTCTTTTTCTTTTGAACTCACCAAGATGCATATGGTAACCTCCACTTTTTGGGGCAAGATGACAAGTGCCTTGGTTGTTTTTAGAAAGCTTTTTTTCAGAGCCTTGTCCTAAAAGGAGAAGGGATTTTATTAAATTAAGATTGAACCCAAATCACAAGGAAACATAAAGCCACACTGACCCTAACCCTAACCCTCATCCTGACCCTAACACTAACCCAATCCTAAAATTAACCCTAAACCTAACCCAGAAATAGTCTTCTTAGGGAGTAAAATCCATGTTCCATTGCTGTTTTAGGGGTTGTTTTTAAAAGTCTGGAATGGATTAATCCATTTTACATTACTTTCTATGGGAAAGCAGCGCGCCTTGGTTTTGGAACGCTTTGGTTTTAGAATGGACTTCCGGAACGGATTCAGTTTGAGAACCAAGGGACCACTGTCATGCCCCATTTGGTCCTAGGTGTGGAGTCAGTATACACCCCTGGAGTGAACAACCCTTCGGTGGATGAAGCCAGAGACTCTGCCCTAGGGCACAGTCTGAAGGACCTGGACGGAGCTCAGGAGGTCTGCTCAGTGCCGGGATAGGGGCCACTGGGGAAACAGTTGCACACCTCCTGGAGTCGTAGGAGAGGAGAAAGGCAGGAGAGGCTGGATTTTCCCGTGTCTAATTTGGGGGAATTCCAAATTAAGAAAATGGAGGGAGATTGCCCAGAGTTGCTGAGCTTTTGGGGGGATTACCCACAGTCGTCCAGCTTTTTTAGGGAGGGGGGATTCCAAAAACTGCTCACCCGCCGGACCTACGCTGCCACTCGCACGTGTCGCAAAACCCACCTATCGTCTGTCCCCTCGCCGGCAGAAGCCACCAATCGCCCGCCCAATTGCTGCAGCGACAGCCAATCAACACCAGCCCTTGCCGCAGCCGCCAATAACACGCACAATAGCCGCTGACCATCTCCGGCTCGCAGCGGCATCCGATCCCACATCCCCCCTATGCACTATCCGTGTAGAAGATGACCCACATTTTAAAACATCCTTTTTTAATTAAAAAAAACACCCCACCTTGTCTATAAGCGGAAAAGTACAGTATAGCCGAGAGAACAAACACCAGGAGTCTGTGGGGAAATGGGCGCCATACCTTCCTGGTGTTATGGAAGAGGAAGAGGAGCTCTTCCACGATGAGCTCGATGAAGCGGAGCAGGTCTTCGGATGAGGCCGCAAGAGCTATCTTCCCATAGCAAAGCATGAGGGTGGTGCTGGCATTCTTCACCTTTGTATTCTGGAGGGAAAGGGGGGGGAAGTGAGTTTGGGAACCTCAATCGCAATAGGAGGAGGCAAGTCACCACTTAGTTGGGACCTCTTAGCCAGTGGTCAGATGGTACCCGGTGCTGAAAATTTATTGTCTCTCCCCCCCCCCCGAAATTCTTAAAAGAAGGAGAAATAAGATACTCACAGTGGAAAGTGTTGTTTTCTCGTTTATTTACCTAACATTGTGAGCATAAGCACTTAAAACCTTTTCCCCCTAACTTTCTTCTCTGCCAATTTTGAAACTGACAAGATGGCTAAACCAGAGAGCTTTGCCAATCCCAACCTGGGGGAGCTCGGCTGCCCCCAAAGTCCTGCCAGGCTATGTGTTCCATCAGCAGAAAACGTTAGTTGAGGTCACTGCCTTGCATAAAGTCTATTTTATCCCCGCAGCAGCCTTTGTTCCACCTTCACAAAGGTCCTTCCTGCATCCAGCCCAGATCCAGGGCCAGCAACACCCAGCATCTTGGGTCAGCTGCTGGAGCTCCCCATTGTTTCTTCACCATTAATTTCCACAAATAAAAAAGAATAAAACCAGTAAATCCATACAGCAATAACACTTCAAAACCTTCTCTTTGATCTTCTTTAAACCTCGAGACTTCCCTCCATATGCAGATGTTTCAGCCTCTCTGACCTGTTCCGAACTTTCAAGCAGGGGCCCTCAAACTTTCACTGTCCCTCAGACACTGTTGAGGGCTGGGCTATAGTTTTTTTAAAATATGAATGAATTCCTATGCACACTGCACATATTTTATTTGTAGTGCACACACAACATCCCTCTCTGAAACTGCTGCCAGTCAGTGTAGGCAATACTGAGCTAGGTGGAACAATGGTTGGAACCTTGCTTCGGGCAAAAGGGCAGGAGGCTGAGGACTTAGCCTGGAGCACTCGAAGTGGGGACATGCACGGTCTGTTCCCATCTCCTACGGTACTTCCCTGCTTCCAACTTTAAGAAGTTGGCATAGGGGCTCTCAGATGCTGATTCCTGATTCTGCCTGGGTCCTGGCACCACCTTCCCAGCGATCTTTGTCGAAATAGTTTCTCCTTCCAAAAGCACACAGGCATCTCCAGTCCATCACAGGGGAAAGAGTGGCAGGCTCTGAGCAGCCTCAGTTTCCCCCACCTGTGAAACTGGACCAGCTGGGAAACTGGCTGTCGTGTTCACCCCCCCCCCCCTGCAAACAAAAAGGCAGCACCAAAGGGAGGACATTATTATATTTAAATGATTTTGTCATCGTTTGTCCTATTTATATTTATATGCTGCTGTCTTTTATGTTAGAGATTGCAATGATGCTGTTTGTGATTATTGTGAAATACTTTGAGCTCAACATTTGTTCTTGGACGAGCGAAATAAAAATATGAAATCAAATCAAACCCTGCCTTTCTTCCTAACTTGCCATTTACTTTGTATTTTTTGTTCAACATTTTTTTTTTTAAGGTGCAGAGGGTGACAGTGGACTACAACAGCCCTGCCATGTAGTCTGCTCTCTATACTGCACGGTGGGAGTAACATAGACAACCCTGTTGTGTAAAGGTAAAGGTAAAGGGACCCCTGACCCTTAGGTCCAGTCGTGACCGACTCTGGGGTTGCGTGCTCATCTCGCTTTATTGGCTGAGGGATTGGTTTCCTTAGTCATGACTAAGCTGCTTCTGGCGAACCAGAGCAGCACACAGAAACGTCATTTACCTTCCCGCTGCAGCAGTACCTATTTATCTACTTGCACTTTGACGTGCTTTCAAACTGCTAGGTTGGCAGGAGCAGGGACCGAGCAACGGGAGCTCACCCCGTCGCGGGGATTCAAACCGCCGACCTTCTGATCAGCAAGCCCTAGGCTCTGTGGTTTAACCCACAGCGCCACCTGGGTCCCACCCTGTTGTGTAGACCACTTGTATTATTCTGCTCTGTTGTGGTTTGGAGGAGGATCGTGGCTGAGAAGATGGTGTAGTCCACTCTCATTTTGCCCCTAAGGCAGCTTGGTGCTTGGGGCATGGGGCTGAGAGGTGGGGTGGTGCTAGGGGGCTCACAGCAGCCCTGCAGTGCAGGCCACACTTCCTCCCCACATGCAGCTCCCTTTTCTCTCTCTTTTAACTGTTCAAAAAAAAGGATTCAAATGTCCAGCAGTACAGAGACCACGAAGGGGTTCCTCCCTTTTCTCTTTTCATCGCTCTGTAACTGGAATTGCATGCAGGGAAGGCGTGCCTCTGAGCATATACAGACCATAGGGGGTTTTTGGGGGGGGAGCGAGTGAAAAAGTTGCCTCCGCTGCCTTCTGCCCCCCTCCCTCCAAGCCAAACTTCACAGGCCCTAAGGAGGGCTACCCTGCAGCTCTGCTGGGAGTCATCTCCTGTCTCTCCAAGGGTGGGGGGGCTCCTCCCACGGGGAGCCCCAAGAAAAAGGATGGAGTGCCTTCTTGGATGCTTGCATGGCGTGCAACTTCTTTTTAACCGCCCCGTGCCAGGATTGGGGCCTCTCGCCCCGCTTTTTTCTGGGGGCGGGGCTTCTTGCTGCCAAGCTGGCGAAAGGGGAGGATTGCAAAGAAACGGACAGAGGCTTGTGCTGGAAGAGAATGAGGGAGAAAGACGCGGGGGGGGGGTGAGAGAAGCTCTGAGGTTTGTGCCTCTATATGGCTTCAGTCGGGGGGGACGCGCCAAATGTCACCCTCCGGGGGCCCACCAACTCCCAAGGAGCGGGGGAAGAGGGAGAGCCGCAGCAGCTGCTTTGAGACTCAGCCAGAGAGGGGAGGGGGAGCTGTGCCATCCTCCCACCCCCTGGGGCTGCTGATTGGCGGGGCCGCCAGTCCATTGGGGGTGCCGATTGCAGGAAGGAAGAAGCAAGCGAGCGAAGCAGGTGAGCTAGCAAGCCAGCTGTCCCACGGAAAGAGGCTTCTTACCCGGCGGCGGGGCTCGGCTTGGGAGTCGTGGGGGGGCGCTGAGTGTCACCCCCCCAGGGTGGAACCCAGGACACACCGCCCCCAACGCCCCACCCTGGCTCCGCCCCTGCTCTTAGCAGCTGGGGAAATATTAGTCATCAGTAAGTTGTTGCACAGACTGACAAAATGTGCATTTTCCCCCCTCCAGGAAACTCAAACTGCTGGCAAGCCAGGGCTCCCCCATCCTATATCTGTGCATCAGGTTCTTCCTACCTAAATGTAAAACCTGACATTTGACCCTATAGAATTTCGTTTGGTCAGTTGGGGCCCAGTTCTCCCATCTGTTACGGTGATCTTGAATAGTCATAAACTAAAGAGAATTTCAAACACATATGATAGAACCAATACATGAGCAACAGTGTCCAGCATGAACCAGACTCCTGCATAATTCAAAATAATGTAATAAAAATACTCTAATAAAAAATACTGATAATAATAATAATAATAATAACAACAACAACAACATACCTCAATGCATATACACTTTCAGTGGAACAGTGGTCATAAACATATGTAACCACTGTTCCCTAACAAGGGGAACAGAGAGCCTAATGTACACAAACTCACTCACAGGTGAAACTTTAGTTAATCATAGAGAACAGTCATTTAAAGCGACAGAACCACACAATTAAGTACGGTAAGTATAACAGTATAGTTAAATAAAACAATTCAGATCTAATTCTGAATTCAACCCTCCTGGGTACAATGTCTTAAACAAGAAAATAAACTGTGATTTTTTTTGTCTGAGTCGTTTAACATAGTCACATCTGAAGTTGACATTCCTCCTGTTAATCCATAGAACTGTGAACAGCAAATCTGAGTCTGAATGATTATGCGATAAAAAATGCTCAACTAAAGGTGCTTCCAAAACTTTATTTCTAATTCGGGACCGGTGTTCGCCTATGCGTGTACCCACCGTCCGAGTGGTAGAGCCTATGTAAAACAAATTACACGGACATCGGATCAAATAAACTGCCTCTTTGGTTTGGCAAGTGCTGAAATGATTGATAGTAAACTTAAATTTGATATTCTCATTGTAAATAACCTTGGCTTGTAGGGGGTCCCGTGTGCCCCCTGGCTCTACAAGCCAAGGTTATTTACAATGAGAATACCAAATTTAAGTACCAAAATGGCCTCGTCGTCCATCCAGCTAGTTAATTTAACGTAAAGATGTTTTGCATATAATTTGCTGGGAATGGATAGAAGACTGATGGGTCTGTAGCTCGCCGGGTTCGATGTAGGGCCCTTTTTATATGTTGGAACGATTATTGCCTCAGCCAACCCCTTGGGGAGGAGACCCGATGAGTCAATGAGGGAGAATAGTTTCGCCAGCAAAGGTGCCCACCACCCGATATTGGTCTTCAAGAGTTCTGCAGGGATAGTCTATGCCAGGGGCCTTGTTGTTCTTTAACTGTGCGATCAGATTCTCTACCTCCTCTTTAGTTACGGGTGGCCATTGCGGTAGAGCCTCTGGTTGGACGTTCAGCTTGTTAGGCTGGGCTTCCTCATCGTGGAATAGTGATTGAAAATATCGGGACCACTCCCGTGGTTCTGCTGTACATATGAGTCCGTTAGACTCCTGGTCCAATAAGTGGGAGATAGTGCGTCAAAAGCATGATGGATCTTTCTCATGCGAGGCCTTAATCAGGCTTTGCCATGCGGTTCGCTCTGCGTTTAGTTTTTTCTTCTTGAGTAGTTCTTTGTAATTCCGTCTGATGGCTATGAATGCAGTAAAATGAGAAGGGGCCCCGGTGTTCCTGTATTTGCGGTAGCTCCTTCTCACATGCTTCCTTGTTTGTCTGCTTCCTTGTTTGCTGGGTCCCTCTCCCTTCTTGTGACTGGGTTCTGTATCGCCACTGATAGATGAATTTTCAGCTTTTCTGAAAGTGTCTTAAAGAGCTCTAGGGCATCTGTCGCTGAGTCAGCCAAGCCAATGGCAGAGTGAATGTTCCTTAGATCCGCTGATTGGAGGAGGAGGCTTAGATCTGCGTTCAGCATGGGGGACCATTTGATTCTTTTGGGGGCCTGGATTCCCAAGCTCACCGTGGGGATATATTGTGGGTTGGAGATGCTGGCCTTCAAGCACTGAGATTAGAGGGAGATGGTCGCTCTCGATGTTATGCCCCACTAGAAACCTCGTGACAAGGTCATACGCAGATCTTGAAATCAGAATGTAGTCCATGACACTTCCACCGGCTTGGGAAAGATGTGTGTATTCCCCAGGACGGTCCCCTTCTTTGAGGCCGTTTAAAATCTGGAGTTCCCTCCGTTTTGCAACTTGGGCTAGACAAAAACCTGAGAGGTTACATCTGCCATCTTTAGAGAGGCGTAGGCCATCTATATCTGTCTGGTTATCAGTGTCCAAGAATTGATTGAACTGAGTGTATAAGCAGCTGTCATCTGTTCCCATTCGGGCGTTGAAGTCTCCGCCGATAATGATTGGCGCAGTGGGGTAAGAGGACTCAAGAAGTTCAAGAAAGGCCTCTAGATCAGCCCATACGGCCTTAATAACTGATTTTCTTGGGCAGGGGGAAAGATCAACGTTGACCAACACCAAGGAGGCTCTCTTAAGTTTGAGTAAAGCGGCCATTGCTAGTGACTTACAGCTGGGTAGAGGTGATCTAGAGTGCTCTAAGTTTGTGGAAATAAAGCAGGCTAAACCTCCACGGGGTCTGCCTCCTCTCTGGGATGGAGTAGCGGGTAAGGAATGGCTACTGTAACCATTGAGCAATATAGAGTCACAGTGCCACGTCTCCTGAAGGAGAATTGTTGTGTCGTGGCCGAAGTAATCCAGATACACATCTTCATGAAACAGCTCTTTATTTAGGAAGAACAGGACTGAGGAGCTGGGTTTAGGGTGGCTGTATTTGTAGGAACAAGATTGAGCTAGAACGGATACATTTAAGTGGGAACCAATAACTCTCATACAATTCGGCGGGAACCAATCAGGCTAAGGATTGTAGTTGTCCCTTTTAAAACGACAAATGAGCAGAACTCCCGCCAAGTTACAGAATGTTTGAACTAATACACAACACTCCCCCACACCATGTTGACACTATACACAAAATCTTTCAGGTGCTGTGGTGGTCTGCGAATTCTGCTGGATCGCCTAACCCCTGGTGTAGCACCACTAGGACTATTTGTGGTTAGGCTTCCCTCTCCAGTAGTTTCTGGTACCTCGGCAGGCCCTGATGCGCTAGACAGTTCCCCAGACTCATTGGTTGTTACCGGGTTCGGATCGCCCGTGGCGGCCTCAGTTTCCTGACTCTCTGGGCCCTCCACCTCCTGTAGCCCCGAACCTGCCTGCCCTGATGGCAGGGAATCACTGACCTCTGGCGGCACAGATTGTGACTCCTCCCCACTGTGGCTTGCCCTGCCCGGAGCCCTGCGCCTCAACTGGTCGATGTGGCGGCGCATCACCCTGCCATCCTCTACAGTCACGAAATATGACACTGGCCCGCTGGGCCGCGTAACCACCCCTGGTACCCATGTGGGCCCCCCGGCATAATTCCGGACCCAAACCAACTCCTCTGCAGCCAGGTACCGTGTTCTGTCGCCCTCAACGGCTGGTGGCTCTCTAGCAGAGTGGACGGGCACCTTGTCAGGGTGAACGAAGTCCAGAATTGTCGCTAGTCTCCTCCCCATTAATAGTTCTGCCGGTGACTTGCCCGTGGCTACACATGGTGTTGTGTGCTGCAGGAACAGCATCCTTGCAATGCGGGCAGACCAATCCCCTTCCAGCAGACGTACAATCGCTTCCTTGGCTGTACGCACCATCCGTTCGGCTTGCCCATTCGAAGATGGGTGGAACGGCGCAGATGTTGCCCATCTAATGAAATTGTCGGCCAAAAACCCCCTGAATTCTTGGGACACAAATGCCGCCCCATTGTCTGACACAACGGTTTCAGGTAGTCCGTGGGTTGCGAATAGTTTGCGGAGGACCCTGATCACGGCTGCAGACGTCATGTTAGACAGAAGTGAAACCTCTAACCATTTAGAATAAGCATCCACTACAATCAAGAACACCTTTCCTTGAAATGGGCCCGCAAAGTCTATGTGCAGCCGACTCCACGGTTTCCTAGCCCGCTCCCACCAATGCACGGGTGCCCTGGGCATTTCTGGGCGCGTTTCTTGGCATGCCTGACAGGTGCGCACCCATTGTTCGATATCCTTATCCAAACCTGGCCACCACACATAGCACCTGGCTAAAGATTTCATCCGCACCATGCCCGGATGCCCCATGTGAAGAGTGTCCAGTATCTTGTTACGTAGAGCCCCTGGAATGACCACTCTGTCTCCCCACAGAATGCACCCCTTGTGGAGTGACAGTTCGTGTTGTCTTGCCGTAAAGGGTCTAAATTCCTCCTCCTGTGTCCCCCTGGGCCATCCCCTCCCCACCCAGGCAAGAACACGGGCGAGGACGGGGTCCTTCCTTGTGCGTTCAGCAATGTCAGTAGCTGTCACAGGAGGTCCAGGCAGTGCCTCCAACATCATAACGTGCTCGGCCGGGGCTGGATCGACATCACCCGTTCCAGGCAGGGGAAGACGGCTTAGCGCGTCCGCATGGCACAACAGCTTACCCTTCACATGACACAGTTCGTATTGAAATCCATTCAAAAAAATGGACCAGCGGAGCATGTGAGGGGACAAAATTTGAGGTGTTTGCTTATGAGGGCTAAATAGACCCAGTAGGGGCTTGTGGTCCGTTTGAATCGTGAAGGATCGTCCGTACACGTAGTCATGGAACTTCTTAACCCCCGTAACTATGGCCAGCGCCTCCTTATCAATCTGAGCATAGTTGCGCTCCGTGGAGCTCAATGTCCTGGAATAAAACGCGATCGGCCGCTCCGAGCCGTCTGACTCCCTGTGACTCAGGACTGCCCCCAACCCATATTGGGATGCATCACACGCCAGTACCAACGGTTTAGCTACGTCGTAGTGTGCCAGCGTGCTACTCTTTGACAGCATTCCCCGTAGTGCATCAAAAGCTTCTTGCTGAGGTCGTCCCCAACGCCACACACAGTTCTTTTGAAGCAGTTTATGCAACGGTTCGGCTATTGATGCCTTGTGCGGAACAAATGCGTGATAGACATTTATGAGTCCCAAAAAACTCTGCAGCTCAGTCTTATTACACGGTGTCGGTGCCTCGGAGATAGCCTTTATCTTAGTATCCATGGGGTGAATGCCTGCAGCATCAATTCGGTACCCTAAAAAATCCACAGCAGCCACCCCAAAACTACATTTCTCCTTTTTAAGCTTCAGGCCCACATCCCTGAATTTACACAGAACTACCCGGACGCGTTCCAGCAGCTCTAGAGAGTCCTTTCCCGCTATCAGCACATCATCAAAATAAGGGAGCACCCCCGGCAGACCCCTCAGCAAGCGTTCCATTAGGCCTTGGAATATGCCAGGGGCCACGCAAACCCCGAACTGTAGTCTATTCACCTTGAAGGCACCCTTGTGTGTGACAATTGTTTGGATTTCTGCAGATGCTGGAGTTACCGGCAGCTGCTGATAAGCCTGCGCCAAATCGATCTTCGCAAAAATCTTTCCTCCAGCCAGCTTTGCCAATAGCTGAGACACAACCGGAATGGGGTAAGAGTTTCCCCTGATGGCCTTATTTATTGTACATTTGTAATCTGCACAAATTCGAATCTCCCCATTCGCCTTCAGGGGTGTGACAATGGGAGTTTCCCATCTGGCTGAGTCCACTGGTGAAAGTACCCCTTGTTGTACTAGTTTATCTAGTTCTGTCTCTATTTTTGATTGCAGCGCGAATGGTACTCGCCTGGGCTTGAACCGAATCGGTGCAACCCCTGGATCCAGCTCTAGGTCAATTGGAGCCCCCTTGTAGCATCCCAACTGCCCATTGAACAATGCTCCAAACTCCTTATACAGGGTGCCAAATGTCTCTGGAGCTACCTGGACTGCGTGGAGCCCTGAGATTCCCAGACCCAAAGCCGGAAACCAGTCTGTGCCCAGCAGGCTAGTGCGCTTCCCTTTGGCAATCACTAGCTTCAATGCCGCTCTCCTATCACGGAACTGTACATTGACAGTGCACATTCCCAGAATGTGTATGCGGCCAGCAGAATAAGA
>JAWWNH010000400.1:0-32584 GCA_034641385.1 Darevskia mixta | reverse complement strand
CTTCTATTCAGTGCCCCCACCCCAAACCCATCTTGGTTTTTGCCGACTGTGGAGGCCAAAGCTCTTATAATTGTGTGGCTCAGCTGCACACTGTCTAAAATGCAGAAGGGGCCACCCCACCAACGGCTAAGCTTTTGGCTATTTTTGAATTGGACAGGTTTACACCTGTGCTTTTCTTGTAGCCAACTCAACTCACAGTGGGGGGAGATTTGAGCAACCTTGTGTGTGTGTGTGTGTGTGTGTGTGTGTGTAAACTTCATCAAGTATTAACGTAACATCTTAAATAATAATAATCCTTGAATTTTTAGAAGAAGTTGTAAATTTGTACAAGCTAAGCTCATTGAGAGGGAAGAGGGGTAAGTGGCATTGCTGGAAGGGTCTTGTGCCTCACCTATGGTGTAGTTATGGAGCGGTGTGTGTGTGGGTGTGGGTGTGGGTGTGTGTGAGCCCTTTGCATTAGGAATGGGGGCTGAGAGCCAGAAGCCACTATATCCGGCATTAGGATTCTTCCCAGGCCACCCTTGTCACCAGTCCTGCTCAGAGCCCTCCTCAAGTGCCTTTGCCTGGCCTGGCATGTGTTCTTGTACTGCAATGATTATGCTTGCTTGCCTGGATGGAGGGTTTGTGTATGTGTGTGTGTGTGCGTGTGTGTGCGTGCGCGCACACACACACACACACACACACACACACACAAATTCCTGTCTTTTACATGACTGGAATGTAGCCAAATGCTGCTCCGCCCGTGTTTGCCTCTGGCCACACTTACCAATGGAATGTCACCCCCCAGAGGGTTTGCCCATGAGGGAACACGGCAGCCCTCAGGCTGAGAATGGTTCCTTTACACTTCCACAGAAGTGCAGGAGGAAATCCACTTTGGTTATGTAGCTTTAATGAATTGTTATGGCATGTCCAAAGAATCTTTGCCTTCTCTTTCTGGCTTGGGTACCGAAGCGTTGCAACCCAAGAGAGGAGAGGCAGGAAGAAAATGGTGATGATCATCTTCCTCTTTAGTGCAAAAGCTGCTCTGCACGGCACAGATGAATTACCAGCTTGGTGTGTGATTGCTAGCTCATTTCCCCCTATTGTTTCCAAGGCTGTTTTTCAACTTTTTTTTTTTTAAATCTAGTTCTTTTTCTTTTTTTAAGAAAAAGGAAAGGGGAATAAATGTATTTTTAATTGAAGAGATATACACACGGTGCTCTAAAATAACAAAAACCGATAGCTTGTATGAAGGAAGGTGAGACCTTGAATCACTTTATCATTTACTGGCTAGGACATCTGACAAATGGCTGGAAATCAGGCTTGAGATGGAAGGGGAGAGAGGGAAAGCGCCTTGGGTTGTGTCAAACTACAACCTACTCAGAGGAAATCCACTGAAATCAATGGACCTAAGTTAGCCATGCCAATTAATTTATATGGGTCTGCTCTGAGTAGGGCCCACATTGGATACAACCCAATGATTCCTGATTTATATGTGTACTGTATGTGTATCTTTACAGCCGCAAAGTCCCCCCCCCCACTTTGTCAATGCTTGATAACAGCCTAGCAATGCACTTCAAAGCACACATGCATTCACCTTGCAGATCGACGCATTCCAGCACATGCAGCACTTTGTTCAGACCATGCAGCAGCAGGCTCAGCATGCCATCGCGACTGAGGATCAGCAGCACAGGCAGGAGCTCCACAAGCTCATGGCACGGTCAGTACCTTCCTTCCCCCGAGGCTGAGCAACCAGGCCAGAAGCAGCGACATGCCTTCCCGAAGGCTGCAGATAACACAAGTGTCGGCCGATGGCCTGACCAGCTGAAACCATGCACCCTCTGGATGAAATGACTCTCTTGACATCAGTAACCTGTGCAAGTAGCCACAAGAAGCTTGCTGTTCCCAGAGCACTGCCATTCCAGCACTGTTAGCTCCATTTATTCTGCTTTCGTTTGCTAACACCATTGTGCCAGCTGCACAGCAGAGACCACTTTGCTGTGTGTTCCGCATTATGTAAGCTGGATTGATTCCTTACTGCAAGGATGGGGAAGCTGTGGTTCTTCAGCTTTTGTCGGACACCCATCTAGCCATCCCACCACCATGACGAGCCTTCAAAGATGCTGGGAATTGTTGCCCAAGAAATATCTGTAGGGTTCCCCCACCTGAGTTACGTGCACCAACCTCCTGAAGTCACCACTACCGTAATAAGTTGAGGCATGATTTTCAGGGTGCTTAAAATGAAAAGAGATGGTAAAAGAGTTCTGAGAGGATCTCCACAAACCAAATGAATGGGCAGTAAAACAGCAAATGCATTTCAGTGTAAACAAGTGTGACGCTGAATGTTGGAAGATTCAGGACAGGCAGAAGAAAGCATTTCTTCACACAGCGCATAGTTAAACTATGGAACAATGGCTCCCACGAGAAGTAGTGATGGCCACCAACTTGGATGTCTTTAGTAGAGGATTAGTGGGGTAGGAGAGCTGAAAAGAATGTCAATATATTTCACATCACATCTGGCAACCCGTGTGTCCCTTTGGTTTCAGGTTAGTTAGTTAGTACATGGGTTCAGTTCAGTTAGTACATGGGTAGATGAGTCTTAAAAGCCTGGGACCCAAAATGTCACGGTCCTCTAGCAGCTATGGTGGCTCATTTACCAGAATGTAATGTATTTAGCATTAACTCTGGAAGTGTATACTGACCAAACTCCTCCTCCTGGCATATGCTCTCAGGTGTTTCCTGAAACTGGGCGAGTGGCAGCTGAACCTGCAAGGTATCAACGAGAGCACTATCCCCAAGGTCCTGCAGTACTACAGTGCCTCCACAGAGCATGACCGCAATTGGTACAAGGTAAGCAAAAGGTTCCCATGTCGCCCAGAGTAGCAGCAGCGCTTCTGGTGGGGCCTGTCAGTCTGGGGTACAAAACACTTAAGCACCTCTGCCCTCCACCTTCTGCAGCAGAGTGTTGGCTTGGGGATCAGCAGGGGCGTTGTTTATTGGCTATTCTAATGCGCGCGCACCCACACCCGGCAGGCTTGGCACGCATGGGCAGTCATGAATTTTGAGGCCGTCCTCCACTACAAGCATCAGAACCAGGCCAGGGACGAGAAGAAGAAGCTTCGCCACGCCAGCGGAGCCAGTGTCACCAGTGCCAACACGGAGGGCAGCAACAGCGAGAGCGAGACAGAAAGCACCGAAAACAGCCCCGTCCCATCTCCCGTGCAGAAGAAAGTCATGGAGGTATACTCCAATTGTCTCCCCTTTGGCTCTCCAGGCCCAGTGGGCTATGTGTCCAGCTGGTTCCCCTTCCTTTCAGCCTTCTAATTGATATGCACCAAGCTGTGGCGCTCTAGATGTTGGCAAAACACCCGCTGGCCCAGGGTCGGGGATGGTGGGCATTGTAGCACAGCAACATCTGTGGGGACGCGGGTTAATGCTAGTGACCTGCAAAACGTTTGTTCCCTGGCAGGACTTGTCCAAAACACTCCTGATGTACACTGTTCCAGCAGTGCAAGGTTTCTTCCGGTCCATCTCTTTGTCACGAGGAAACAATTTGCAGGATACCCTCAGGTGAGGATTCCCCCCCCCCCCCAAAAAAGGGGCCCTTGTGCAGTGGCAGTGAATCAATGCTGCCTTTGGCCTGTTTATTTTGATGGGGACTCTCCACCGTCAGAGGCAGTGCACCTCTGAATTAGTAGAAAGCACAAGTGGGGAGAGAACTGCTCTTGCACTCAAGGTCCTGCTTGCTGGCTTCCCATTAGGACATATGGTTGGGCACTGTCAGAACAGGATGCTGGACTAAGTGGAGCATTGTCTTGATCCAGCTGCAGGACTCTTCTTGCGTTCTTATGAGACTGATGTGTTTTGATCTCCTTTCCTTAGAGTCCTTACTCTATGGTTCGACTACGGCCACTGGCCAGAAGTCAATGAGGCATTGGTAGAAGGGGTGAAGGCCATCCAGATTGATACCTGGTTACAGGTAAGGGACTGGTTTCCTGTGAGCATCCCTCGCATTATTTAGACATAAGTACAACAGCAGACTAGGGACGCGGGTGGCGCTGTGTTCTAAACCACAGAGCCTCTTGGGCTTGCTAGCCACATGACCCGGAAGCTGTACTCCGGCTCCCTCGGCCAATAAAGCAAGATGAACGCCGCAACCCCAGAGTCGTCCGCGACTGGACCTAATGGTCAGGGGTCCCTTTACCTTTACAACAGCGGACTAAAGAAAATAATCCATGGTCATGTCTGGATTTCCCAAGCCCCATCATTCATAAACCTGAATTTGTTATTCTTCCATTTTTCCTTTGCTTGTCTTAGCTTTGTATGAAATTATAAGAGCATCTTTTGAGAAATGTCTGAGTTCATTCCCACCCCCCTTACCTCTCTTGTTCTCTAAAATTAGGTTATCCCTCAGCTCATCGCTAGAATCGACACCCCTCGTCCTTTGGTGGGCCGACTTATTTACCAGCTTCTCACAGATATCGGCAGGTACCACCCGCAGGTAAGCACTCCTGCTTTCTTATCCCACCAGCCCCCCTAAAAAAAAAAAAAAAAAAAAAACACTTTGTTGAGGCTCCAGACTGTAAACAAGCTCTGGTTTTATAAATTGCTGCTTTCTGATACTTGCCTTTAGGCTTTGATCTACCCACTGACTGTCGCTTCAAAGTCGACCACAACGGCCCGTCACAATGCCGCCAACAAAATCTTGAAGAATATGTGTGAACACAGCAACACACTAGTCCAGCAGGCCATGATGGTGAGTGTTGCGTGCATGCACACATTTTGCTTCTCCTTCCACCCTGTGCAACATTCCAGGTTGAGGGAGAAAACTGGGTGCATTCATTTCGGTTTTCACCCCTCCTTGTCTATAACCTCAGTGGTGGGTTCTATCGTTTTAATTAATATATCCCTCTGCTTTGCAATTTGGTTGACAGAGTAACCATTATGAGCTTCGCTTTGTCTTCCCCTTTGTACTCAAAAACATTCCTAATTATGGTTTTGCAAGGATTGATCTGCCTGACACTTAGGGAGTTGTGTGTGCTATTTATTTTAACACTCTTCCCTTTGTTTTGTGAAACGATTCTAATTATAGTTTTGGCAAGGATTGATCCGCTTGACTTCTGTCTGAGAATGCATGTGATCTTTTTCTTTAATGCTAGCATACAGAATTTTAAAGAGGGTGATTGCGGGCCGGAACCAGTGGGCTGGTACTTCTTTATTTGCTTATAGTTGAATTTTGGGATTCGATTGCACAGGATGTAGTGATTGCAACCAACTTAAATGCCTTTAAAAGAGAACTAGATAAAATCACGGTGGATGAGACTAGCTGCTACTAGCTACAATAGCTATCTATGTTCTGCCTCCATGATCAGAGGCCATATGCCTGCGGATATCAGTTGCTGGGAGACACAGGTGGGGAGAACTCTATTGCAAGCTTCCCAAAAGGATCTGGGAAGCTACTGTGAGAACAGGATGCTATCTCTTCTGTAGCGGAAGCAGCAATCTCTAGAATGCACCAGCATCCCCTCCCTTCAATCAAGTTATTGAACAGAGATTGGATGGCCATTTGTCAGGGCTGTGATTCTTGCATTTCAGCAAAGGCGGTTTTTAGTGTAGCACAACTGGTGCAGTGCTGTAGAATGGAACATTAGAGGCAGTGTGGGTACAGAATTTAAGCGTTGCACAGGGCACCACTGAAATTTGAGAGCCTAAAGTCTGCCACTGATTGCAGGAAGTTGAACTAGATGGCCCTTAGGGCACCTTCCAACCCTATGATTCAAAGTGGAGGCTGCTCCCTCCTTCCACCCGACCCGAGCTACAACCATGCCATGTGCTTCCAGCAACAGCTGCGGAAAACCAGGCATCTTTCATTTCCTTCCACCTCACCGTGTGTTCTTCCCCCCACCCCACGTAGTAGTGAACTTGTGGAACTCACTGCCATAAAAATGTGGCAATGGCCACCAGCTTAGATGGCTTTAAAAGGCACATTCATGAAGGGTAAGGCAACCAGTGGCTACGGTCTTGGTGGTCATGTGCTGCCTCCGGGAACAGTGGCAATGTGCCTCTGAATTGCTGGTGCCTGGTTCACAATGGCAAGAGTCATCTGATTGGTCACTGTCGGAAATTGAGTGCTGGAATAGCTGGGCTTGTTGCCTGATCCAGCAGCCAGGCTCTTTTTACATTCTTAGCTCTCCCCACTGAAAGTCTCCCTGTCCTTCTCCTCTCCCTGAACCCCACTTTCAAAGTCAAGTGGTTAAAGAATACACGGGTTGTTTTTTTAAAGCTCTCATGAGCTCACAGGTGCATGAACATCAGGGGAAGGCAGAAAGTGAGAGAGAAATGTTTCTTCATTGCTCTGGGAGACTTTATTGGCTGGAGAGTGGGAGCAAAATGCGTTACAGTAGGCTTGTATGCTCACATGCCGATGGGATTGCGCAATGTAGCACCACAATGTTTTAAGATGCTCCTTAAGCTCCCTCTTGTGGTCAGTCAGAAGTATTGTTAACCCCTGCAACAGATAATGCCTCTTGCTAGCCTTGATATTAATAATAATAATAATAATAATAATAATAATAATAATAATAATAATAATAGAATTTATATACCTCCCTATACCCGGAGGTTTTGATATGGAACACAGAGAGTTGTGTCTATGTGTGCTATAGAGAACCTGACTTGTGTGTCTGGAAAGTTGCCTTGTGTGCCAAGGTAGGAGTCACATCAGTTGTGCCAAGTTGGCACAGTTGTGTGCCAAGGTAGGAGTCATATCAGTTGTGCCACTGGCCCTGCCCACTGTGGTATGTAGACCCCAGGAAGTGGCTCTGAAGGGTGTGGCCCTCTGGCTAAAATAAGGTTCCCCACCCCAGGTTGTCCCAAGATAACAGAGCTGGGGAACACACACACAGACCCCCCCCCCCAACCTGAAAACTGCTGCTGCCAAAGGTTCAGGTGGGCCCTTGTCTGTATACAAGGCAGTGATTTCCATCATGTGTTCCATTCAGGTGAGCGAAGAACTGATCCGTGTAGCCATCCTCTGGCATGAGATGTGGCACGAGGGGCTGGAGGAGGCGTCGCGTCTCTATTTTGGAGAGAGGAACGTCAAGGGGATGTTTGAAGTGCTGGAGCCCCTTCATGCCATGATGGAGCGCGGGCCTCAGACTCTTAAGGAAACCTCCTTCAACCAGGTATGAAAATGAGAGTTAAGGACTGCCCGTATCTGCTGCAATTCCAAGTCCAGTTCCAGGAACGTTTTAATCCTGAAATGAGCAGCCTCACTAAATAAGCACACACGTGGCTACTCCGGGTGTTTTGGATGCTACAACTCCCATCAGCCCTGACCATTGACCCTGTTGGCTGGTCCCAGCAAAACCTGCAATACACAAACAACTAATCACAAGGTGTTGCAGCCTCTTTGCTTCATGGGTCGGTCTTTTGGAAGTAGCAAGTTATAAGATGCTGGCCCCGATTGAGGATTAGGGGAAGAAAGAAAAACAAAACAACCCTGTAGGTTGAGGCAGACTTGCCCACCTTTTGTGAAGGAATAAAGCACAATTGAGTACCATATGTCAGTGCAACCCCTCAGCAATCTCCGCACTAGTCGGCAACCATAGAGTGATGGGCTGATTTTTCTCCTTGCTCGGCAGGCTTATGGGAGAGATCTGATGGAGGCCCAAGAATGGTGCAGGAAATACATGAAATCAGGAAATGTGAAGGACCTCACCCAAGCCTGGGATCTCTATTATCACGTGTTCAGGCGCATCTCTAAGCAGCTGCCTCAGGTAAGCTGAGAGGCACAGGGTTTTTCCCTTGGGGGTGGGGGGATCTACCATTGGCAACCATTCAACAGGCACTTCAAACTTCCTGTATTAAAATGCCATACTTTTGTCTACCCGCTTCGCCTTTTTGCTGGCAGCTGACTTCCTTGGAGCTCCAGTACGTCTCGCCCAAACTCCTGATGTGCCGAGATTTGGAGCTAGCAGTCCCAGGGACGTACGACCCTAACCAGCAAGTCATCCGCATCCAGTCTATTGCGCCATCGTTGCAAGTCATCACGTCCAAACAGAGGCCAAGGAAATTAACCTTAATGGGTAAGAAATTGACTTTTTTTTTTTCAATGGGTGAAGAAGCACTAGCTTTAGTTTCAAGTCTCTCTGTCTTTCTCTCTGGTGTTCTGATGACCACTGATTTAGAGGGGCAAGGATGGGGGCAGGGGGAAATAGATGTACTCATAAACTGTACAATTCATAGGTTTGTCAGTAGCCAAAGTAGCTAAAGAAGGGGTGAGGAACTTCTGGTCCTGGGACCAAATGCAGCCTCTTAGGACTCTCCCCAGGTGTCCCTCACTGGCCTACTTTCCCCAAGTATTTTTGCTGACTGTAATGTGCCCTTGAGCTCCAGTAATGCCTTTTGCTTGCATGGGTAGATAGAGATGGGTGTGTGAGTTTATGTAGAAACCAGCCAACTGTACACTGTTCAAGGTAAAAAATGCATTCATTGCTCCACCCACTTTTGCCTCTGGCCCCTCCTACCACTGGGATATGCCCCCCCAGAGGGTTGGCCAGAAGGGGTGTGTGAGGCCTCTGTCAGTTTCCCCCCAGTATGCAGAAGTGGTTGATGTCTTCGTCCCCAAACCCTTTAAAGCTTTTGCCTCTGTTACGCTTGCTGATGTTCACATATCCATCCAAAGTGCCCTGGTTTTTCTCTGATGTGTGGGCAACTTGTTCTTAATCATTGTTCATTAAGTGTCTGTTTACTTTTTATCGTGTATAAAAAAAAATTAAGTGCAGCTGGCTTATGAGTGATAAGACAGACAAATTGTTATGGATGCTTTAGTTGAGATTCCTGCATTGCAGGGGTTTGGACAAGATGACCCTTGGGGTTCCTTCCATCTCTCTGATTCTATGAGGCAAGCCTGCTAGCACTTTTTGAACTGACCAGAAGTAGCTTAACAAGAGCAGAATGATTTGAGTTTTTGTTTGACCAGAAGAATACTGAAAGAAACGGAATGGAAAGCAATGTCATGCAAGACATGGTACAAGAGAAGGAGAGCACAAAACTTTCTTTAATTATTTAATTTCATAAAATGTACATACTGTTTTATTGTGGAGGGGGAGGAACCCTCAATTTGACTAGGGGGCATATTCATACCCAGCTCCCTCCAAACCTTCATCTGAGTTTACACAACTTAAGAAACCTCCTCCTTTTCCCATACAGGTAGCAACGGGCATGAATTTGTCTTCCTTCTGAAGGGCCATGAAGATCTGCGTCAGGATGAAAGAGTGATGCAGCTTTTTGGCCTTGTGAACACTCTGCTAGCCAACGACCCAACATCCCTGCGTAAAAACCTCAGGTGTGTTGAAGGAAACCTGGTTGTTGGAATGAGTGTATTTTCAATAAAGCTGGGGCAGGCAATTTTTGAAAAATTGAATGTCCTTCTCCCTCTGGTTCCAGCATCCAACGATATGCAGTTATTCCACTTTCTACAAACTCGGGGCTTATTGGCTGGGTGCCCCACTGCGACACTCTGCATGCACTCATCCGAGACTACAGAGAGAAGAAGAAGATTCTGCTCAACATTGAACACCGCATCATGCTGAGGGTAAGGCTGTGCCTGCAATAGAAGATTCTAAGTTCTTCATGGGGAGAAGAGTTAATGTTGCCTTTGGAACTCTCTTGTAGGGAAGAACCATAGCTCAGTGGTAAAGCACATGTTTTAATCCTTGACAACCTATGTTAGGTGTATAAAAGACTTCAGACTGAACCGATGGAGAACAGCTGCCAGTCAGTGTAGACATTACTGAGCTGGATGGGCCAATGGTCTAACTTGGTATATGGCAGCTTCTTATGTTCCCTTCCTGTACTTCGTAAAAATGTATCTTTTTGTGTCTCCTTAAGACATGTGATAACTGTTAAATATTATCTTTCTCCAATTATTTTCAGATGGCTCCTGATTACGATCACCTCACTCTGATGCAGAAGGTGGAGGTGTTTGAACATGCTGTTAATAATACAGCCGGGGATGATCTCGCCAAACTTCTTTGGCTGAAGAGTCCCAGCTCAGAGGTACAACTGGCTCTGAATGCTTTCTGAAGCACTTGCAGATTTAGATAAGGCATATTTCAATCAGTGAATGAAGAATGATAGAATACAACTGCTAGTTATCAAAGTTGCATGTTGTTGTTGTTGTTATATTCCCTAGCGCTAGATATTGTGTGTTATGTGGTAGGTTGGTTCAATCTCAAACCATGGTTCGGAGAATTGGAAGCAAGTCACACACTCCGATTTTCCTCCATTGCTTCCTGGTTTAAGCAAGCCAAGGTTTACTGTGACATTTGCACTAGGTAAACTTTGGTTTGCACAACCCAGGAAATGAAGGGGGGAATTAGAGCACAGGAAGGACAAATCTGAGGCTAGTTTCCAGCCCTCTAAACTGTCCAAGTGTAATAGAAAATACAAAGGCCTCAGGTTTAAAAATATGTGCCAGGCAAAATCACTTTGAGCTTGCTGCTAGAAAAAAATAAAAAGTAAAGCCTACATACGACTTGAAGAACAAAAGCCACAGTCATAACAGCCACAGCTTGTGTTTCTGTGAATAGAAAAGGCTGAAAAGTGTCTGTTAACCTGACTGCGCATGAAATGTTCACAAACCTCATTGCAGGAAAAGGCCTTTTATAGACTATTGATGGTTCTGAGAGGAAAGGAGCATCACGGGGAACACTTGAGATTCATATCTGTGTGGGTCTGAAAGGAATATTTGGGACGTGCAAGTAGTTGAACAAGAGGGCAGGGAAAGCTCTGACTGGATTTCACTTTAGGTTGTATCCAACTAAGTTCAACTCAGAGTAGACCCAAGTTTGTCATGTCCCTTCATTTCACTGAGTCTACTCTGAGTCTAGTTCATAGATTTTAAAATATCCAGGCCAATCTCTGGTTGGCATTCCCTTGCATAAATTCTAAAGTTGGAGAATTTGTTCTTTGATGCTGCCCCATCTCAAACCATTTCTCTGGCAAATACGTTTCACTCACATCTGTGATCCGTGTTCCTCTTTAGGTGTGGTTCGACAGAAGAACAAATTACACTCGGTCGTTAGCAGTGATGTCGATGGTTGGTTACATTTTGGGCCTTGGTGACAGGCAAGTGGAACTGAACTCTTTTTCCCTTAAAAAAATTGCATTCAATAATCAAAGCAATCATTGCACCTGGAGCAGAAGAAGCGGGCAATGAAATCTCAGGCTACTAGACATGATGTCTGTGTTCTCCCTCCACTTTCAAAGACATTATGCCTCTGAATGCCAGTTGCTGGAAACTGTAGGTGGGCAGAGTCCTGTTGTGCTCAGGCGCTGCTTGTGGGCTTCCCAGCAGAGGCATCTGGTTGGCCACTGTGAGACCAGGCTAGATGGGCCATAGGCTTGATCCAGCAGACTCATCTTAAGTTCGTATCCATGCCTTTGTCTCCTGGATCAGCTGCCAGTGCGTCAACCTACTTTTCTTGGTTTAAAGTATTTCTACCCAGCCTTTTGACAAAAGTGGCTTGCAACTGTTTAAAACTGGGGGTGGGGGTGGACCAGCCCTCCATATGTTGTTGGGCTCCCCAACTCCCATCATCTTCCTTTGCAGGCTGGAGTTGAAATCTAACAACATTGGGGGGGCAGAGATTGTTCACCCCTGGTTTAAAACAATATCGCAAGGAACAACATGTAACAAGATAAGCGAGAGCTACCTAAAATCTGCCATGCAGGAGGGAGATGAAATAGTGATAAAGCAGGGGATGAACGTGCATTTACAGTGTTCTCAGGGCCAAAGTAGTTTGTGGAGAATTGTTCACAAATTATTCATTGTTCTGTTGCTTCAACAGGCATCCCTCCAACCTTATGCTCGACAGGCTGAGTGGCAAGATTCTGCACATTGACTTTGGAGACTGTTTTGAGGTAGCGCGATTCCGTTTTCAGAAAGCAGGGTGGAAGTTGGAAGTGTGAATGCACAGCGGGTGGGAAGGAAGGAAGCTGAGAAATATGCATCCCTTCAGATGCTGCTGGACTACAGCTCCCATTATCCCTGACCACCAGGCATGCTGGCTGTTTGGGCTGTTGGAAGTTGAGTCTAACAACATCCGTGTCCCCAGTTCCTGAAGAAAGCCTTCCATAATGCACTGGGGGCCAAAACTGAAACAATATGGGTGTTTTAATTTGCACTTGAAAGCAGAGATCTGTGTGTGTTTTGTGGCGAGGCTAATAGCAGCTGCTGCAGGAACATCGTAAAGATCTATGAAATGGCATGAGGAAAAGGACTGGACTTCTCTCTCCCACCCTCCTCTTTTCCTAGCATCGCTGCCCTGATCCAAACTCAGGTGGGATGGAGGAAGCCCAGTTAATTTAAGTTAAAATTAAATTGTCAGGGAATTCAGTTGCCACTGCCCCCTGCACTAATTTCTCTTGGCCTTAAGAATCCTGCCCCATCAGTGTAATAATAATAATAATAATAATAGTTTTATTTATTATTTATACCCCACCCATCTGGCTGGGTTTCCCCAGCCACTCTGGGCGGCTTACAACATGTGTCTTAATTTGATTGCCTTTCTTCCATCCTGGTTCTAGGTGGCGATGACCAGGGAAAAGTTCCCTGAGAAGATTCCTTTCAGGCTGACAAGGATGCTGACAAACGCCATGGAGGTAAGCAGGAGGAGAAATGCCTCTTAACTGTGGAGCTACAACATGGGAAACATAAGGATGCCATCAAAAGGCGATAGACATTTAGTTCAGTCGTTTGCTTTCGTTTGGAGCCAGGATGGGGAGCCTCTGACCCTTCATATGATGCTGGACTTCCAGCATCCCTGACCCATCATCACTTCCCATCATCCCTGACCACTGGCCATGTTGACTGGGGCTGATGGGAGTTCAGGGGTTCTAACATATGGAGGGCCACAGGTTCCCCATCCTTGGTTTGGAGGCTTATCAGGGGCTCTTGAACGAGAAGGGCCAGTCTTGTGCCAAGCTTTCCTGTTACTTACCCACTATAGATTTTCCCCGTAATATAAGGCCACAGCAGAGTGTTGTGTATGTTTTCGGAAGCAAATCAGAAATAAATGCTTCCTCTCTTCTCTCTCCCCCTGCAGGTGACTGGCTTAGATGGAAACTACAGAATCACTTGCCACACTGTCATGGAAGTCTTGCGAGAACACAGAGACAGCGTCATGGCTGTGCTGGAAGCCTTTGTCTATGACCCCTTGCTGAACTGGAGGCTGATGGATAGTAAGTTTGCCTGGAGAATAAGAGAGCAGTGAGGCAGAAAAAGACCAATTTAGGCATCCAGTTGCCCTGGCCAACTTGTCTGCGGTGCAGTGTGGTTTGCTGCTGACTGCCCGTGGTTGTGGAGCTACTGTGGAGGGAGGGTGGTGGCCTTCATGACCTGGGATAAATAGTTTACAAAATAAATAACCCCTGTGTTGCAAACAGGAATCAGCAACAATGAAGGCAACACAATGACCAATAAGTGTTCCTGGCACTCTAATTATACAAATATAACATACATAACATAATACATAAGTACCCAAAGTACGTTCTCGTGAATCTAAAATGAAACAAACAAAAGTCTCTGGAAGCAAAGCTGTGTAACTTACTATACATTGGCTCCACTACTCGTGCGGTAGGAGTACGGATAGGGGAACATCGTTCCCGCATGCGCAATGCTGTTTTGGAAGCGCCTCTTGTTGAACATTTTTTGTCAAAAAACCATTCTGATACGGACTTATTGTTCACGGTCTTGCGGGTAAATCGGAAAATCATCAATATTAGACAAGACTATGTAAGACGGTTACGACAGAAAGAATCTCAATTTATCTTTATGTTTAAGACTATTCATCTGGATGGACTCAATTCAGAACTGGATCTGAATTGTTTCATTTAATGTCAATTTTTTCAGTTAGTGCTATTATTTTGTACTGTACCTTTAAATCTAACTTCCTTGCAGTCAGTCGCTCAGCAATGAGCGCCACCTGGGTTTGATTTTTTGACTTTTTATACCTTGGGGTTTCATGCAGCTACCGGTAGTAGCAGTGGTTACATATCCTTATGACCACTGCTCCACAGAAGTATCTCTATTTACAGTTATGTGTTCTCTTCAAACCAAAGTGGTATATACTTTGTTAATTTGATATTATAATTTATGGTTTGTAATGTGTATTTCATGCAGTTTGTATCCACATGCGGGTCATCGTTCTTATAATTTTCTTGTAGTTGTGCTGAAGAAGACTCCAGCGAAACAGTTTGATTATCCGGGATCACTGTCTGCACATTACTACTTGGACATTATTCCATCAGTAGATAAAGATTGACTACTTCTTCTTCAAACGAACATTGTTACATCGTCTCATCTAGAGACTTGCTTTGCTTCCAGAGACTTTTGTTTGTTTCATTTTAGATTCATGAGAACGTACTTTGGGTACTTATGTATTACGTTATGTATGCTGTTTGTATAATTAGAGAGCGAGGAACACTTATTGGTCATTGTGTTGCCTTCATTGTTGCTGGGATAAATAGTGGCAACTGGCTAGCCGCTGTAAGAAGCAGAATGTTGAACTAGACAAACTTACTGGTCTGATGCACCGAGGTTGGTCTTATGGAGGAAGTCTGGAACAGCAGCTGGACAAATTAAGGCGCATAAGGAAAACCTGCAATGCATTGAACCGTTCTTTTTCTGTCTCTTTTGCAGCAAACACAAAAGGCAACAAGCGATCACGGACACGGACAGACTCCTACTCTGCTGGCCAGTCAGTAGGTGAGTATTGGCCCAAACAGTGCTTTTTGTTGTTGTCCTTTTTGTGCGGGATATCCTTCATTTAGGTAGAGCCAGAATCGTTTCCCCTTCCCTAATTAGGCTACAACAAGAAGGGAGCTTGGTGGGGCCAGGATTCCATGGCCAAAGCCCTTCTGGTGTCTGAAATGGGGCATTGAACAATTTTCTCTTTTCCCCTTCCTCGTGGAAAATACATTTATACTCAGACAGGGGTGGGGAGATGAGAGCACCAGGCAGGTGCTAAAACAGAGGCTGCTTTGTTGCACCTAAGTGTGCTGCAGTGAAGCAGCTTTTCAGCTAAGGCTGATGCAATTCCCACAATCCAAACTAGTTAGCCCCCATAAAGCTGCTGTGTGGGCAAAGGTGGGGAACCTTTTTTAACACAAAGGCAGCGTTTCCTTGAGGGGGAAACCGTCCAGGAGCCACTTTCTGGTAGTGGATGGGGCAACAGTCAGTGACTCTTAACTTTTGTACCAGCAGGGATAGTGAGGGGCGGAGAGGCTTGTGAGGGGCTGCATTTGGCCCCCAGGTCAGAGGCTTACCCGTCTTGCTCTATGGGACACAGTGGCCAGTAACTAAAGCCCAGCTCTTAACAACATCCTAAAGTGAGGCAGCTCCAAGCAGCAGAGTCCTGGAAGGAATTGCATATTTGTCTTTTGGTCTGATCATCCCTCCCTCCCTCTTAGAAATGCTGGACAGTGTGGAGCTGGGTGAAACGGCCCACAAGAAAGCTGGGACCACGGTGCCTGAATCCATCCATTCCTTCAGTAAGTTTGGACCCCTTGAGGGAGCACTTGGGTCTTCTGTTCCGCCGCTGTTGGTGTTAAGGGCCCGAAATGTGGAGTCCAAACTGCTTCTGATGGGGTAGAGTGGGCATAAAAAGAGCCCTGCTGAATCGAGACCTAAAGGTCCGTCTAGTCCCATCTCCCAACCAGACGCCTTCCAAGGAGCCTGTAAGCAAGGCATGAAGGCTGCAGCTCTCCCCCACTGGATATTCACAGCACCAAGTTAGTTCAGAGCTAACTTGCCTCTGAAATTTTATTTCCTTTTTTTTTTTTTTTTATTTAAAGCAATGTCTTATCTAATAACTGTTGCATAGGCCTGTCCTCTGAATTTGTCTACACTTCTTTTTTCAGACCCATCTAAGCTAGTGGTCATCTCAACACCTTGGGGCAGCCAGTTCCTAATTCCATGTTGTGTGAAAAATGTCCTATGTCTGCCGCTCATTGGTTTTCATTGTGTGACCCAAAGTCCCAGTATCAGGAGAGAGGCCAAATATTCCTGTCACTCATAATACTATAGACCCCTGTCATATTCTCCTTTCAGTCATATTTCCTTCCCCCATTGAACTGAAAAGCCCCAAGTGCTATAACTTTTTTATTACAGGGCAGGTTCACCAACCTCTGATCACTTTAGTTCTCTGAAGAAGGGGGTGGCCAGAACTGTACAAAAAGTTACCTGTAACTCGCTTGATTTCTCCCTTCCAACCAGGGTCAGGCCACCACTACACATTTATTTTAGGTTTCAAGTCTTAAGGTTGTCCCTTTCTCTTTTGTCTTTTTGCCTTCTAGTAGGGGATGGTCTTGTGAAACCAGAGGCTCTAAATAAAAAGGCTATACAGATTATCAACAGGGTCCGTGATAAACTCACTGGTAAGTAATGGCATATTCTGCAAAACACAAAAGATGAACATATACACTTATATTATATTTGAATTCAGGTGCTTTGTTGGTGCTTATTACTTACCTATTTATTTAGATAGAATCAAAACTGTGTATGGATGGTGCTGTAGAAAAGAACAGGCTTCAGCCCCGATGAGCTTACAGTCTTAAAATTCAGTGCAACTGTGTAGGGGAGAGGAGGGAAGGTGGGGGGGGGGCAAGATGCTGAATCATGGGTTGGAGGAGGGCCACTAAACTGAAGCAGAGTCCCTTTCCTCTCAGAAGAAAAAGAAAAGCCACTTCTTGGAAGGAGGAGGAGAAAGTCGTAGAGAATCCACTGTAGATGCTTATATACTTTATTTGGGTTGTCGCCAAGGTTAGTCCTACTCAGAGTAGACCCTTGAAACTGATGGTTGTCGTGAGCATTAATTTCAGTGGGTCTGCTGTGAAGGAGGACTTAGTTGGACACGACCCTTCATCTTTAGCAAGTGTGGGGAACCTTTGCCCCTCCTGATTTCCCTGAACTGCAACCCATCAGCCCCAGCAAGCAAGGCCAGGGGTCCTGGGAGTTGTAGTTTAGCGACATCAGAAGGGACAACGGTTTCCCCACACCTGGTCCTAACTATACACCATTCCACCTTCTTTTGTATTTGGTTTTGTTCCAGAGCAACAGAAATGCGCAGGTGAGCTTGCGACACTCCTAATTGTTCTCTCTCTCTCTCTTTCTCTCTGCAAAGGACGGGACTTCTCTCACGACGAAACACTGGATGTGCCCACACAAGTAGAACTTCTAATTAAGCAGGCTACCTCCCACGAGAACCTTTGCCAGTGCTACATCGGATGGTAAGTTTTGTAACTTCACAAACAGCCTGCTATTCACTCTTGTCTTATGAGAAGCCATAAGTAGGAAGCAAACAGAATGACTGGTTTGTTCACCTTACTAGCCAAGGAGGCCCAAGGAGCAGTGCTGGGAAGGAGAGGCAATTTCCATTCAATAGAAGCAGAAGCAATCAGCAAAAGAACAATCAGGCGCTCCTTTCAAGCCCTTATCTGTTCCATACCTGATATAAACAGAAAAATCCAGGTCCTTGTCCCAATGAGCTTATAGTCCAAAATGTTGGTAGTTGACAAATCATCAATAGGATGGGGTATTAGGTATGCTGAGCTTCAGATAATAAATTCATCTATTCTGGATGTGGACTCTTATGTCTTATTTCTGCATGCTTGTTTCTTCTTTGTAATATGAAGCAACTCCAATGGTGTAGTGGTTGGAGTGTCAGACCAGGGTTCAAATCCCTGCTCAACCGTGAAACTCACTGAGTGGACTTGGGCCAGTCAGTCTTTCAGCCTAACCTACCTTACAGGGTTGTTGTGAGGATAAAATGGAAAGGAAGAGAGTAGTATATGCCACCTTGAACACCTTAGAGAAAAGGTGGGATATAATTGCAACAAACAGACACACAAACCTGATGTCAGGGGTGGAGTGGGTGGGCATGCCTTGCCCAAAACCTGCGGGCCAACTTTGGCCCGCAGAGCCAAGGTTCCCCATCCCTGTTGTATGGGACATCCTGGCCAAATCATGAGCCAGTCTATCACATTTGTCCCTTTCTTCCTTTAGGTGCCCTTTTTGGTAACAGAAGACATGCGATGGAACATCCTTAGCCTTTCCTTCTCAAGGCTTCTCCGCTCCCAGCATGTTTCTTCTCAGAAGCTGAGAGGGGAACAAGGACTGTGTGGGCAGGGTGAGAATTGCCTTTCATCAAATACTTTGAACTGTAAATGAGAACTGTATATTAAAAGTTTGTTTTGAGCTGATTTGCAACTGCTGATGCGCACTGGGCAGTAATGAAACACGACGGAGTTTCCAGAGTGCTTTAAAACGGAACTGATGCTGACCAGACGTTGACTAATGTGGTCGCTGGGAGATGAGTTGGCAAGAAAAAAATTAGGAGCGAGACCGTATTTTCAAGATACAGGAAGTCAGTAACGTGGCCAAGCAGTAGTGAATTCACTTCCATAACCCAAGTGACCTTGATCAGGTTTTGGAAAGGCACAGAGGCCTCTTTAGAACTGCAGCCTGTTGCTTGTTGCTTGACATACCTGGCCTGTCTCAAAACTTAGCCCCAAGCAGATTGTGACTGACACTTGTGTTGGAGAATGCAGTTGTAAGCATGTTTCTGGCTAAATGTGCATGGAAGAGCCCAAAGAAATCACGAGAGACTCTGTAGGAGCTGAACATCATAATTGGGTTGGGTATTGCAAGAGACAAGCTTGTGCCTCTGGGAAGTCTTCCATACTAGCCCAGAGCAAAGAGAGAAATGGGGGTGGGGTGGAGCATTAATGTTGAGCATAAAACCAGTTATGACAGGCCTGGAAGGGTATAAAAATGGGTGCTTGGAAAGCCTGGAGTGAACACATAATGTCATGACTTCATTAATGAAACAAATATAAAGTAAAATGCACAAAGAAGTGTACTGATATTTAGATGCCATGTTGTAGTTGGATTTTTTTTGTGCCAATAAAAAGTACACCAAACTGTGTGAAGCTGGATTCTGAATGTTTTCATCCATGACTCGGGACAGTGGGGAGCAAATGAACAGGGAAACATTCCTATGCCAGTTCACATATTGTAATGGCAAGGGGCGGTGCAGTCCTTGCAGAGGGGGAATGGACCACCTTGGTTTCACTTTCAGACCCATCTGTTGAAAACACATTGGCATATTGCCCCCAGAGATGAAACTTAACACCCCCAGATTGGAAACCTAGAAAGTCTCAAAACTTGTCTCCTTCTCCGTGCAAAAAGGAGGTGTCATGGCCTTTTCATTCATTAATTTATTTATTTCAGCACTTATATTACGAAAAGCACTCCCAGCAGTTCACACCATCGTAGTCTCTGCGCTTAGGACTGTTACCACTTCACGACACTTTCTGGTCCATCTATACAATTCAGGTAACAAGTTCACACAGGGATAAACCAGATGGGTGATTGCTTCAAGTCTGTTTAGAGCTGTCCCAATTTAATCTTCAATCCCCCCCCCCCGATAATTAATGCCCGTCTGCTATCAACTTTCCCAGTAAAGCTTTACATTGAGTTGAACACATTGATAGCACATTTAGTCCATCCACCTAATATTTTCTATAGCGCAGGGATGGGGAACCTCTGTCCATTCCCTTGTAGATCCTTCAAAAAGCCAGGTAGGTAGCCTTGCATGTCTGCTGCAACAACAACAAAATCAAGAGCCTTGTGGTATCTTTAAAGTCTGGATCATTTTTTATGGCAGATGCTTTTGTGGGCTAGAGTTGCCTTCATCAGATGCATAAAGTGCTGTCCTCAGTATAAACACACACATATGACAGAGGTATATGGGAGAATGTAAACAGCAGGGTCAAATGGCAATGAAATTCATTCTGTAACAATTCTACGTGGAGCCTGCCAGCAAAAGAGACATGAATTTCAAGTGAGCAAACCTAACCAGCAGTCGGATTAGACCTTACAGATTAATAGACTTACTTCGGCAGAAGCTTTCCTGAGGCATAAGCCACACAAGTCACAGGAATGGCACGGTTGCCTAAGTAGTTAGATAGAAATACACACCGAGTCCACAGAGAATTACAGGACAGTTCTTCCTCCCAAAATAGTATAGCCACAAAGTCAAACAATGCAAGAGGCGACAATAGCCTTTTAACTAGGCAGAGCACGAATGAATTATTTTATCCACTCAATGGGTCAATTCCCTGTTCCATGTCCCTGCACCTTGTGCTGTGAAAACGGAAGACCCTCTGCTGCCTGAAAGCCATCTCAGTTTCAGAGCTAGCTTCCATCCTCCTGCATAGCCCATCGAGAAAGAGCCTGCATTCTTTAACTTCCAAAAATGCCCACTATATAGAGAGTGAGAAGGTGCAGGCATACAACGTGACAGAAGCTCAGAACACCTGAAATCTCCATCGAGACGGTGCAAATTTTGGAGGAGGACGAGGGGAAGAACTCCACGGACTGGCGGAAGAGAACGAAAGTACTTGCTACCAGTGGAGATAATTGCCGCGGCAGGGACACTGGATGCCACAGTAATGAATAAAGCTACAGCTGCTCAACTCTCTGCCGTCCTTATAGTACATGGTTTTGTCCAAGGAAAACGGGCCAACGGTGACGCTGCTTTTGGTGATCCTCATCCTTCGGTCTATTTTCATGCATCTGGCTATTCTGAAGAGCTTGGCGATTCTCATCAGAAGGCCAGATTCCTGCCAGTTCAGATTTTGGCTTTGGTGTTGAAAGAAGATGTGGCGGACTCCGGGAGGGAAGTTGTGAAATGTGTGCGAAACCTGAACGTGATGAGCAGTTGGGAAGGAGAGAGAGAGCGGGGTGATGGCAGTGTTGCTTGGGTTTAGAACAGATTGGCCATGGGCAGGGGAAGAAGGCACTTACCCCCCCCCTCCCAATACTCAATGAACCATTTACCACTGGATACACCCATGGGCCCCACTCTTCGAACCGAACTGACTTTACCTCGCGCCATTCCTCATCTTCTGAATAGCACGTGTACCGGCCTTTGGAACAATATTCTCTGATCACAGTGAAGTCCGCAGACAAGAGCTTTACAGAGAGCTGGTAGCGGCGGCCGAGAACGCCATAGAACCTATGTATTTTAGGGGCAGAGCAGACCAAGGAAAAAGAGCACCAAGAGTTAGATTCGCTGCACCTCCATGCTGGGACATCTACATCACATGCAGAAGGTCCCAGGTTCATCTCCAGGCATGTCCCCTGTCTGAAACCCTGGAGAGCTGCTGCCAGTCAGTGTAGCTCATGCTGAGGTAGATGACCAGTGTCCTGACTCAGTATAAGACAGCTTCCTATGTAAGCATCTCCCTGGCCTTGGGATGGCGAGAGGAAGAGCAAAGACCATGATGTTGCTGAGCATGTTCCGTCAGGAGCCTTCTGGCAGAGAACTGGTTCACAAGGTATTAAAAATGAAGAAATTAATGAAGCCCCAATCGGCACTTCTGCTATCAAATTTGAACTGGGTGCCACTCAAAGTTGCCAAGGTGAGTTACGTTCCACAGAGAGCCAGGGATACAGCAATATCCCCATCTCCTTCATGAAGGCACAGTAGTGGCCTTCACGCATATCGCTACACAGCAGAGAAGTGGTGTGTTTGTGTGACCTAATAACCACTACTGAAGTTCCAGTTACAGGTAGGTAGCCGTGTTGGTCTGCCGTAGTCGAAACAAAATAAAAAAAATTCCTTCCAGTAGCACCTTAGAGACCAACTAAGTTTGTTCTTGGCATGAGCTTTCGTGTGCATGCATCTGAAGAAGTATCTGAAGAAGTGTGCATGCACACAAAAGCTCATACCAAGAACAAACTTAGTTGGTCTCTAAGGTGCTACTGGAAGGAATTTTGTTTGTTTGTTTGTTTCAACCACTACTGAAGCTCACTAGCACAAATATGTCATTTTGGGCTGCCACCAGGCCCTTCCTTACCCTTATCAGTTGACACATTTGGATGTTCACAGGTATAATCAACATGTGCAGCTTTTTCTTTTTCTGGCTAGATGCCAATTCCCATCGCTCCTTCCAGTTGGCCGTGATGGGAGCTGGGAGTTCAACAACATCAGGACGGCCAGAGGTTCCCCATCCCTTTGCCTTACGGTCAGCAAAGGGACCCGGGAACGAGCCTTTGCTCCTTCAGATGTGCACAGAATACAGCTTCCAATACCACAGGCTGCTTCCTTGTAAAGTCAGTGCACCCAGACATTCCCAGCCGTAGTGTTTCATTTCATTCAATGTTCAGATTTCTGGGCATTGAATTACAGGAGGATCTGTCCTGGAGTGCAAACATAAGGGGGCTTGTGAAGAAGGCGCAGCAGAGACTGTACTTCCTGAGAATTCTAAGGAAAAACCATCTTCCACAAAAGCTGCTGCTTGCCTTCTATCACTGTGCCATTGAGAGCGTGCTCACTTATGGCTTATGTGTGTGGTATGGAAGCTGTACTACCCAGGACAGGATGGGATTGTGCAGAGTTGTTAAGGCAGCAGAGAGCATTGTTGGCTGCTCGCTCTCCACCTTAGAGCAGATTTATGCCATGAGGTGCCACAGAAAGGCACTGGACATAGTAAAAGATCCATCGCATCCTGGTCACCGTCTCTTTGAGCTTTTGCCATCGGGACGGAGATACAGGACGATGACAACAAGAACAAGCCGTCTTAGAAACAGCTTCTTCTCCAGAGCGATCTCGGCCTTGAATGGGAAGCCTGGACTTTGAAGTCAACTAATCTTACCTGTTATGTTTTATCATTGTATGGTTTTAATCAGTGTGTATGGTTTTAATCAGTGTTTTTGTAGTTGTTTTGTCTTTGCGTGGAGTGCCCTATCTGGGTGGATGGAGCAGCCAAGTAATTTCGTTGTCCCCAAAGGGGACAATGACAATAAATCTATTCTATTCTATTCTATTAATTTCTGCTAGTTTGGAGAAGTGAGAGAAAACGGCATATCCCATATTGTGAAAAACTCAACTGAATCCCCATGCCTTGCTGAGTGAGAGAAGACAGCATGTCCCCACCCACCCATGGCTAGGATGCCCTGGCATAGAATCACAAAATTGTAGAGTTAGGAGGGACCATGAGGGTCATGTAGTCCAACCCCCTGCAATGCAGGAATCCTTTTGCCCAGCATAGTGCATGACCCTGAGATTAAGAATCTCATGGTCTACCAACCTCTAGCCAGACTCACTATTCTGTGTCCAAACCACTGGCCTCTTCTGGATTTGTCCATGGTCCACCAAAACCTGTTCCTCTGTGTGCAACCCACTGGCCCCTCCTGTTGTGTGGAATTCATAGATACCTTAGAACTTTGTCTCACTGTTTACCTCCTGGTCTGATCCCACCCCCAGCCAGGACAGGTTGCTCAGTCACTCACCAATCCTTCACCACAATCGTGGGCCTGCCCTCATCCATCAGCTCATCCCAATAGCCTTCGTCCTTTAAGGTGATGAGCTGAGACTTGACGCAGAGCCTGAGGCACAAAAAAAAAAATGGGAAAACCATCAAAAACCACCCTGAGAGTTTGGACAACACTGCTTTCAATACATGCTTCACACACCTGTTGGGTTGGCTGTTGCAAGAAGCAGAACGTCAGATGATAGCCACATTCACACCATTAAAAACACTCTGATGCCACTTTAGTCAGTCATGGCTTCGTCCCCCAAAGAATTCTGGGAGATGTAGTTTGTTAAAGGTGCTGAGAGTTGTTACCAGACCCCCGTTTCCCTCACAAAACTACCATTCCCAGAGCTCCCTGGAAAAGAGGGGTTGACTGTTAAGCCACTCTGGGAATTGTAGCTCTGTTTGGGGAATAGGGGTCTCCTCACAACTCTCCGCTCCCTTAAACTACAGCTCCCAGAATTATTTGGGGGAAACCATGACTTACTGAAATGACATCAGAGTGTAATGTGTGAATGCGGCTTATATGGGGCTTTACCGTAATCCTGCAAGGTTCCTACAGTTGTAAGTTTAAAGAGGGGGTGGACAACTTTTGGCCTTTCAGTTATTGCTTGACACACACCCCCAAACTCCTATCATTCCTGACCACTGGGCATGCTGGCTGGGGCAGAGGGGAAATGGAGCCCAACAACATCTGAGGGGTTCCCCCCAAAAAATAAAAACCCTGGTGTAGAGTTATCCCCTTCTGTGATTACAGTGGTACCTTGGTTCCCAAACATAATCCATTCCAGAAGTTTGTTCCAAATAAAGTAATGCAAAATGGATTAATCTGTTCCAAACTTTTAAAAACAACCCCTAAAACAGCAATTTAACATGAATTTTACTATCTAACGAGACCACTGATCCATAAAATGAAAGCATCAATCAATGTACTACACTATAAAATAAATAAGACAGTATTGTAGATGATTTTTTAAAAAATAAAATAAAAATCTTACGTGCACTGATGATAGTCATTGTTTGGATGGGGGGCTTTTATCCATTTCTGCAGTCACACAATCAATCAGTAGCTGAACTGGGTTCCACACAATCACAAAAATGAAGTCACAAGCCATAGCCACAAGTCAGTCCCATAAAACAAAGAACAAGTCACAGTCAAAAAACCAAAAAAGCCACACAAGCAAAAACGCAAAAAAAAAAGCAAAAACAAAAGCTCTGAATATCACCTCTGTGTTGCGTGGGTGCTCGGGACTCAACAGGAAGCCTCTGATTAGCAGCGGGGGACTCAATTTACAAACGGAACACACTCAACAGGAAGCGAAACATGTTCCGCTTCCAAGGCAACGTTCACAAACCGAACACCTATTTCCGGGTTTGCAGCGTTCTATTTCCAAGTTGTTCATAAACTAAGCTGTTCTAAAACCAAGGTACCGCTGTATTGCATTTGAAGAGGAGGTACTATCTCCTGGATAGCCCAGTTGGTTAGAGTGTGGTAACACGAAGGTTGAAGCTAATCTAAGTCATGAGCATTCATTTCAATGGGTCAGCTGCATATTCCTGCATTGCAGGGGGGGTTGGACTAGATGATCCTCAGGGTGCCTTCCAGCTCTATGATTCTATGATCTACATGCAGACCACAAGGAACCCCTTCCCCATCGCCTAATGAAGGGACCGCTGTGATCCTCACCGACCGTAGGCAGCGAAGCATTTGTTAACCTCTTGATAAGGGATGGCGTCATCTTTCACATAGAAATGCCTCTGAAGGAAATCCCACTTCTGGAGTTTTGAGGAATCCGCTTCCAACATTTCTTTAATTTTCCACTGGCCCCTTGGAGATGTCTGGGTTTCCCAGAAGTCCAAGCCCTCTGGGAGAAAAAAATGAGAACGTAATATCCTGTTCAATATCCAATAGTCCAATATCCTGTTCTCGCCGCAAGCCCATAGTCTCCTTTGACTGGAATTAACCGTCCAGGGGTCCTTTACCTTTTAGAGAGGTGTGGAGGTCTACAGTTGCCCCAGGCCTGGGGTTTCTGACCACTGCTATGTATCTTTGATAACTTTGTGTCCCTTTAAATTGCCCTTTTTCTGTCTCCATTCAAATCCACTCAAATGTGTCCGTATCTGAATGTTTGGGGGGGGGGGGAATGGGAACTTATAGCTGCATTCTCTCTACTGCCTGTTCATAAGATCTTAAAGGTAAAGGTACCCTGACCATTAGGTCCAGTCGCGGATGACTCTGGGGTTGTGGCGCTCATCTCGCTCTATAGGCTGAGGGAGCTGGCATTTGTCCACAGACAGCTTCCGGGTCATGTGGCCAGCATGACTAAGCCGCTTCTGACGAACCAGAGCAGCACACGGAAACGCTGTTTACTTTCCCACCAGAGCTGTACCTATTTATCTACTTGCACTTGGCGTGCTTTCAAACTGCTAGGTGGGCAGGAGCTGGGACCGAAACAACGGGAGCTCACCCCATCACGGGGATTCAAATTGCCAACCTTCTGATCGGCAAGCCCTAGGCTTAGTGGTTTAGACCACAGCGCCACCCGCGTCCCACATAAGATCTTACTTATCTCCAATCTTGCTACCAGCCTAAACTTTTTTCCCCTAGCCATATCTAGAAACCCCAAAATTTCCCATTCAGAAATATAATGCGGTCCAGCCAACCTTTTTTTGAACACAGACATTTCAATATTCCACTATGGAAAAATAACAACTGTGGACATAGAAGACTACTGTGCAGAAGAAACAAGTTATCTTGTCTAAAGGTAAAAGGTAAAGGACCCCTGGACGGTTAAGTCCAGTCAAAGGCAACTATGGGGTGTGGTGCTCATCTCGCTTCAGGCCAAGGGAGCTGGCGTTTGTCCACAGACAGCTTTCCGGGTCTTGGGGCCAGCCTGACTAAACTGCTTCTGGCGCAACGGGACACTGTGACAGAAACCAGAGCGCAGTAGGTGTTTACCTTCCCACAGCAGTATCTATTTATCTACTTGCACTGGCATGCTTTCGAACTGCTAGGTTGGCAGGAGCTGGAACAGAGCAATGGGAGCTCACCCCATCGTGGGGATTCGAACCACTGACCTTCTGATCAGCAAGCCCAAGAGGCTCAGTGGTTTACAGTGCCACCCGCATACTAGTCCACTGCTGACTGGTCCCACTGGGACTGATAGGGTGGAAGGCAGGGAGCCCAACAGTAGGTGGCGCTAGACCCAATGGCAGGCAGAGCCAACTGATTCCAGCTTCGTCCCCATCTACCACCTTGCTGAATTCTACAGGGATTAAGGTGGAGGAAACTAACAGGCAGTGCTACCCCATAGACTGGGCGCAAGTAAGAAAGCAGGACAAGCGAGGGCTACCTGAGGGCAGACTGAGGCTGGGGGTCCACCCTAATGGACCAGACTCCTGTGGTCTTAGATGCCTCCTTTCCACAGAAAAGGAGGTTATCTGATGGAGGGGAGAATCCAAACATGTGGTCTCCCAACCAGCAGGTTGCAGAACCACTGGCCATGCTTGTTGGGGCTGGTGGGAGTTGTAGTTCAGCAACATCTGCAGGGTCAAAGCTCCCCTAATACCAGATTCTTTGAGAAAGACATTTGTCCTTCAGAAAAAAGAAAGACAAGACACACATAGGCCAAAAGGGACACACCTTCTCCACAAGGATTCTTGATCAAGTTCCTCTCCAGGTGAGAAAAAACATAGAACTCTTTGGTCTTCTTCAAGTTCTCGTTTTTATGGTGGTATTTGCTCCTCCAGAGAATGGGCAAGTCCACCAGGTCTCTCCACCGGGAGCAGACCAGCCGGCAGCTGAGAATCAGCTCGTTCATAGGGATCAGCGACAAGATGTCCAGCATGACGTGGTCTGGCAAGTTGCCAATGTTCGCCATCTCCCTTCAAGAGCCTGCGAAGAAGAAAAACAAAACAGAACCATAAAAGGGGAAGAGGATCGCGCGAAGTCCATTTGCAGGAAGCAGATGCTGATCCCATGAGCATCCTTGACGTAGAAGCTGACTCCAGGCGTCAGAGGCCTCCAGAAGCAAAAGGAGAACATTTTTTGCCTCTGCTGCGTAGATGGGCCATAGATCTGGGTGGTGAATCTTCTGCAGCATGAGGGCCACATTCCTTTCTAGGGAGCTTCCCGGGGGCCGCGTGCCAATGGTGGGTGGGGCCAGAAGCAAAAAAAAAAAAAAGGGCAGAGCAGCAAATATTAATTTGGAACTTTTTGTACAGCAGAGGAGCTCACACACTTCTTTGTCCTCCATCCAGGCAAGCCAGATGCAGGATCTGAGTTCAAGGACACATTCAGGCCAGGCAAAAACTCTTAAGGAATGTATGAAACAAGGCTGGTGATGGGCAAAGCCTGGGGAGAGAGGATTTGCCTGCGGGTCCCCCCATCCCTGTCATTTATGTGCCCCTCTCTGCTTCTTATAGGAGCACAGAAAACTGCCTTATACAGAGTCAGGCCAACTAGCTCAGTATTGTCTACACTGACCGGCAGCGGCTCTCCAGGGCTTCAGGCAGGGAACAGTCCCAACCCAACCTGGAGATGCCGGGAACTGAACCTAGCACTTTCTGTATGCTCTACTACTGTGGTCTTTCCCCTAAAAACAAAGTAAGATTCTAGTCCTCATGGTTCCAAATTACGGCTACATTAAATAGGAACTTTATTATACTGAGTCGGAACAGTGGCCCACCTGGCTTAGTATTGTCTACACTGGCAAGATTTTGGGCAGAAGTCTCCCAATTGTAACTGGAGATGCTGGGGACTTCTGTATGCAAGGCAGATCTCTGAGCTACAGCCCTTTGCGATGGGGAGGTTTAAGAGGAGACAAGAAGGGCCTTTCTGGATCAGACCACAAAGGGCCATCTTATGCAGCACCCTGTGACCCTGGGGGGGGGGGGACAGGACCCAGGTCCCTCCAGGAAGCCCACAACAGGGCATGATGCCAGCAGCCCCCACTCCACTCCCTGAGTGGTGTTCTCAGATTCCGAAATCCAGAGGTTGCATATAGGAACTGGGCTGCCTCGCAGGGGTGTCGCCGGGGGCTGCATAAAAGAAAATTCCGTGCAAACCCTAATAAGCATGATATATTACTGGGTAGCTCAGTTGGTTAGAAGTGTGGCGCTGATAACGCCAAGGTGGCAGGTTCGATCCCCATGTGGGGCAGCTTTATTCCTGCATTGCAGGGGTTCGACTAGAGAGGGTCCTCAGGGTCCCTTCCAACCCTAAGATTCTATGAGCAAGACGATTCTCCAGTTCCAGTTCCTGCTCTCTCGCATTGACCTGAGGCCATGAGCATGTTGGAAGAGTGCCACTCTGCACATGTTCAGGGGCATCCTCTTTCACCACCCCCTGCTACCGAACAGCTCCAGAGCCTTCTCGGGACCACTGCCCAACTAACTCCCTTTTTTGCTGATCCTACCCAAGACTTAAGACGTCCCCCCACCCCAGCCACGCGCGCCTTACCCACAAAGGACCGCCTTTTGGGGCGTTTACCTGGGCTAGGAAGCGGGCAGGATCCAGCTGGGAAAGATGAGCAGTCTCTGCCCCGCTCGACTTCCAGCTTCCAAAGGCAGGCAGGCAGGACAAGTGGGAAGCAGCTGAGAACCAAGAACCGCTCCCCCTTCGCCCCACTGCTGCCTTGCCTCCTCCAGGGAGGGGCGGGGCGGGGCGGACTACGCAGGCGGCGCCTCCCCCTACGTAGGCGGTCCGGAGATGGGAATCCCGGGCAAGGCTCCTTTGCGCGCGATGACACGCGTCTGCTGTGACGTTAACTAGGAAGTTGAATCCCACGACGGACTTCGGGTCTTAGCCTCGTGTCACAGGAGCGCAGCTTCTTGATCATCTTGTTGCTTTTATGTTTTAAATTACGAAAGGGGGGTTTCATAGGTTCTCAACGAATGTGGCGCGGGGAGGAGGATGGCAAGTGGGGCGGGAAGATCCAAGGACAATCAAAGAAACATTTGGACATTTCTGCCAACCCAGTGCCGGATTTATGTATAAGCTAAACAAGCCATAGCTTAGGGCCCACCTCTCTTGGGCCCCCCAGAAAAATTTAAAGGAAAAAAACAACTGGATGTACATTTCCAAAATATAAGATAAAAAACAAATAAAATGGCTTTAGATACCAATTAAAGGTAAAGGGACCCCTGACAGTTAAGTCCAGTCGCGAACGACTCTGGGGTTGCGGCACTCATCTTGCTTTAAAGGCCGAGGAAGCCGGCGTTTGTCCGCTTCCGCAGACAGTTTTTCCGGGTCATGTGGCCAGCATGACTAAGCTGCTTCTGGCGAACCAGAGCAGTGCACGGAAACGTCGTTTACCTTCCCGCCGGAGTGGTACCTAGTTATCTACTTGCACTGGCGTGCTTTCAAACTGCTAGGTGGACAAGAGCTGGGACCGAGCAACGGGAGGTCGCGGGGCCTCGAACCGCCGACCTTCCGATCGGCAAGTCCAAGCAGCACAGTGGTTTAAACCACAGTGCCACCCGCGTCCCTTAGATAGGTCCCCGTGTCAGTTACAGTTTATTGGTTAATTTTTCTAGTAAGACTGTTTCCCATACTATTTGGTACCATTGGTCCATGCTTACTCCTGACAGGTCTCTAAATATATTAAGTAAAATAGAAACATCGTCACCTGACCCCACCCCTGCCCATCTCTCCCTCCCCTCCACCACTTTCCCCTCTTTGTTCCTAATGTCTCAACAAATGAAACTGACTTGTAAAATGTTACGGGGGGGGGGGAATACGAGAGAGAGAGATTGCACATACTTTTGTGAATCAAGAAAATCTTTAATAGAAATACATTTAAAAATAAAAAAATAAAAAAGATACCTATTAGGTCCATAAATTAACATATAGCATATATTCAACACAAAAAGAACAGCGGCAATTTGTTGACAAAAGACAGCTGGACATATAAAGGGTCCCATTACCTTCAGTAGCTTAGGGCCTCATCAAACCTAAATCCAGCCCTGGCCAACACTGACTGGCAGCAGCTGTCCAGGGTTTTGGATAGAGTGTCTCTCCCAGCCCAGACCTTCTCCATGCAAGGCAGGTGCTCTATATATGAGCTATGGCCCTTTTGCACTGGGGAATTTAACAAGCCCTGCTGGATCAGACCCAAAAAAACTCCATCTGTTCCTGCATACTGTGCCCCATAGAGGACAGCCAGATCCCTCCAGGAAGCCCACAGCAGGGCATGGTGCCAACAGCCCCCCACTTCAGTGGCTGATATTCGCATATTCATAGAATAACAGAAGTGTACAGTTGGAAGTTGGCTAGTGCAACACCCTGCGATGAAGGAATCTTTGCAAACCTATGACCCTGTGATTAAGAGTCTCATGCTCTATGCGCTGAGCTATCATGCCCAGGGGTTGCTGACAGCCTCTGGGCAACCTCGCAGGGCTGTTGCCAGGAGAGCAGGAATAATATATTAAAAAGCCATGCACATCCTACATACTATGATTCCCCACCCCCAGATCCTTCTACCCCCTAACTCTAGAATGGCCATGAACAGGCAGCAGTTACTTGGGAGGGGGCCGCCCTGCACATGCTCAGAGGCATCAACTTTCGCCACCCTCCTCACCTGAAAATATTTTCCTAAGCATTCTTGGGAACAGCACCCTGGTGAATCCTTAAGAGGCCTTCCTCCCCTGCTGTCCTGAAAGGAATCCCTCAAAAGAATCCCTCAAAAGAGTTTACCAGGGATGGGGAAGATGGCCAGTCTCTGCCCCCATCAGCATCCAGCTTCAGAAGGGAGTCAGGGAAAGCGGCAAGGTGCTGAGAACCAGGAACTGCTTCCCACTGCTGCCTCACCCAGGGCTGGTGGGGATGGATCAGGTGGGCAACACCTCCTCCCCAAGGGAATCCTGGGAAAAGGCTCATTTGCATATATGATATGAGGTGCTCACCGTATTATCTGAGGGACTCAGATATTAAATCCCCTTCTCCATGAATTTTGGGGGTTATTCTCAGCTTTCTAAATCACAGAATTCAAACCGCCGACCTTCTGATTGGCAATCCCTAGGCTCTGTGGTTTAACCCACAGTGCCACCCGCGTCCCTATGTATGTATGTATGTATGTATGTATGTATAAATATTTATTTTTATTTTTATTATGCCTTCACCTGCCCTCATTTGGCATTGGTCTCTGCAGCCACAGCAGACGCTGCAACCTCCCAACAGTATGACTTCACTCCCAAAGGCGCACTCCACCATTGTTTCCAAGGCAGTCAGATGCCAACAACATTCCTCTGTTGCCTTCCCTTCCTGTATTTTAATGTTTATTTATTGCATTCGATATCCCACCTTTTTCTCCAAGGAGTTCCAGGTGCCTTGCATTGTTCTTCCCCTCCTCATTTACCGTATTTTCCGGTGTACAAGACGACTGGGCGTATAAGACGACCCCTAACTTTTCCAGTTAAAATATAGAGTTTCGGATATACTCGCCATATAAGAAATACGACCCGGCGTATAAGACGACCCCCGACTTTTGAGAAGATTTTCCTGGGCTAAAAAGTAGTCTTATACGCAGGAATATACAGTAATCCCCATTAAGAACCCTGCAAAGTAGGTTAGGCCAAGAGGCCATGACTGGCCCCAAATCACCCAGTGAGCCTCGTGGCCAAGTGGGGGGGGGGGGATTTGAACCCGGCATCTCCCCAGGCCTTAGTCCGACACTCTGACCATTTCGCCACATTTCAATATATATTTTGATGGGTGTCCTACCTCAAGAAGCGGGAGGCCGTACAGACATGTGTCAACAGCAACCGACCACAAAAATAATTTAAAATGCATTTATTCTGCGGTACCAAAAAAATACCTTGTAAAAGTCTCACCCGCAAAAGAACAAGTAAAAAACAACAACAACAATTGGCCCAGCCAAAGAAGGGGTGTGCTTTGTTTTCTCTCCAGCTTCAAAGGGAATTCAGCAAATCAGTTCTGTATACCATTATTGTAAATGAACTTAAGGGTGACGCTGGTTTTAGTCATGCGCACACCTTTATGGTTACGTCGGTTGACATTTTGGCCTTGGTGTTGAAAGAAGATGTAGCGGACACCAGGAGGGCAGCCAAGGATGGAGTAATAAACCTACAGGATAAGGAGAGAGAGAGAGAGAGAGAGAGAGAGAGAGAGAGAGAGAGAGAGAGAGAGATGGGTAGTGATTTGGTAAAGTTTCATTTATGCATTCTTATTCCTTGCCTTGGCTTCACCAAAATGTCC
>JAWWNH010000399.1:0-24127 GCA_034641385.1 Darevskia mixta | reverse complement strand
GCAAATGGATGCTGTTTGCTGTGGTTCCTTGTATTATGTGCCCAGAGTACAGTCGTACCTTGGTTCTTGAATGCCTTGTGACTCGAACGACTTGGCTCTCGAACCCTGCAAACCCGGAAGTACGTGTTCTGGTTTGCAACTTCTTTGGGAAGCCGAATGTCTGACATGGCTTCTGCGGCTTCCAATTGAGTGCAGGAAGCTCCTGCAGGAAGCCGCACATTGGTTTTTGAATGTTTTCAGAAGTTGAACAGACTTCCGGAACAGATTCCGTTCGAGAACCAAGGTACAACTGTATAATTTTGTGTCATACTGCTTACTGTGGTATCTTGATGACCTTACTACTTTTGCTTTTAATTTCAAAGATTAGCATATACCTCAATTCATTTTCTATGAACTCTCTTAACTATCACCACCATTTATATCAAAAGATTACTGTAGAATATTGTCCAGTGTAGGATAGCAAAACAGGTGGTCTAGCCAGTTTGAGCCCCCCCTTCCTATATTTCTCCCTTCCAACCTTTCGCAAAAACATCTTGTTTGTCTTTTAATTTTTCTCTCTGCTAAGCCTGATTTCCTTAAAACTTCTGGAGGCAGGCTGCTTTCTTTCTTAACTGAAAAGGCAACCCAAAAAATAAATATGATAGCCAATCCGGAATTCACTGGATTTTTGTCAAAAAGTCCAATTTTGAGGTACAAGCTAAGGTAAACCTGCCCCTTCTCTTCCAGTGTGTCAACATTTGGTTCAAGAACGTATCTGCAACCCATGGATACTCGGCAGTATCTTTACTGTCTTAAACCAAAGCAAGAGTTTGCAGAGAAAGCTGGCGTTATTAAAGGTGTGACAGTAATTGGAAAGCTTGATATAGTATGGAAGACAAACCTGGGCGAAAGGGGAAGGTTGCAAACCAGTCAGCTCCAACGAATGGTAAGTATTTTGCAGAAGTTTCTCTTTAAAGACAGAAGGGAAATAGTGAAGAGTGCAGCCTGTGCAGATACAGCTTACCTCTGAATATTGGGTGCTTGGAGGAAAATTTAGAAATTGTAAAAACAATATTGGAGTAAATAGACCTTGATGTGATCCATCAGGATTCTTCTCAAGTTTTCATTAATATTACAATTCATAAGACCAGAAATATATATACAGCACTTTTGCTGGAACATAGAACAGACTCTTTTCAGCGGTCCCCACCCCCAAATACGGAATTTGATTCCAAGTGAGATCAGTTATATTTCCTCCCTTGCTAGCTGTAAACATGCCTTGTTTACATCATTTTTTTTCGTCAGGGTCTTTGGGGCCAATGCTAATTATTTGCGGGAATGACCATAGCTCAGTGATAGAGCATCTGCTTTGCGTGCAGAAGGTCCCAGGCATCACTAGGCAAAGCTGTGAACGTCCCGTCTGAAATCTGTTTTTGGTCAGTGTTGACAATACTGCACTTAGATTGACCAATGTCCTGACTCATTCTAAGGCAGCTCCGTTTCATGCTGCTCTTTGAGAACTAGATGGCTTATTTTGTTGTTATGCTGGCTTGTATGTTCCTGGGATGAGACTTCCATAACTTGTTTTACTACTGAATGTTGTGGATTAATGTTTGTCTGTGGTTGTAAACTGCTTTGCCAAGCAACTTTGCCTAAAAATTGGTCTAAAACCTGTTTAAATTAAATATCAACATATGGTTAAATAGAACACTTTTGAAAGCAGTGGCTTGTGCACTCGTAAGGAGAAAAGGCTGTAGAAGTTTTACTCAAGAGTAGACCTATTGAAATTAATGCACCTAAATCATGTTCTTTAATCTCAGTGGGTAAAACTTACTTAAATGCTATCCAGAATTGTACTATAAATCTCAGTTTTTATGTTTTCTTTCTGAAGATGTTTGAGGTTGCTCCTGGTTATAAAAATCCAAATGAGGACTCCAAGTACATCAGCATAAACATGAAATTTGTAATGTTACATATACTTCTCCAGAATGTCATCCTACGATTCACTTGTGGTGCCTTCCAGATGTTGCTGTGGATTATAACTTCCATCAGTCCTAGCCACAATAGCCCATAGTTGAGGATGGTAGAAAGTGGAATCCATCTGAAGGGCACCACAATGGCCATTCCTACTCTAGTACTACTGCCTGTTTTGTCTCCCCACCCCTCTCTCTAGCTCTCTCTCTCGGTGTGGGTGTACCTTGCTAAACTTTTAATCCTTTCTTAGGCTCCAGGTTATGGTGATGTCAGGGTTTCGTTGGAGACAATTCCGGACACTGTAAACCTGGAAGAACCGTTTGATATTACATGTAAAATAACAAACTGCAGGTAATGAAATTACTTCCCCTCCTGCAATCTCTATTTTTTAAGAATTGTAGTTTGAACTGCTTACCGTTTCCAGTCAAAGGGGTAGGTTTTGTAGAGATAATTCACCCAATGTTTTAGATGTATTAAAATACTGTTGGCATTCAAAGTTTTCCTTACTGCAGGAATATATAATTATTTTTAAGGTGATGGAAATGGTTTGTTTTTTAAATGAACATTCCTAGATACATATAATTCTGCCCCTCACTTGCTGAGATACAGTGGACAAAGTAGATTTTAGAATTCCAAAAATATTTGTGTTTTTTTACTGATGGAGAGGAGAGAGAGGCAGTGACCTAGTTGGTCCGATGTGCTGCAAAAGATGTGTGTATTTGTATTACATAAGGACTTCATTTTTAAACCATTTTATTTTATTTTAAAAACCATTTATTTTTAATAATCAGAATTTAAAATAAATAAATGTTTTAATTATCATGCTGGCTCCTGTTGGGCAATCACTAAGCCACAGGTTTGTTGGAAGCATTAAATGATTTAACCACAGTGTGCATCACCCTGAAACCTTTTCTTTCTAACCATAGAAAGAAGGCAGCAAGGAAAAAGAAAAAGGAGTAAAAACAAATAAACTGGTGTGAACTGGCCCTTCGACAAATTGAGATCTATGTTAATTAATTATTCTTTTCCATCCAGCAGTGAAAGAACCATGGACCTGGTTTTGGAAATGTGCAACACTAATTCCATTCACTGGTGTGGGGTGTCAGGAAGGCAGCTGGGCAAACTGCACCCCACTTCATCCCTACACTTGACACTTACGCTGCTTTCATCTGTGCAGGGACTACAAGTAAGATCTCCCGCTTGCGCATTACAGTCCTATATGGGGTTGGAGGGAGTAGCTGTTGGGCTTGTGTCTGTAGGGCAAAAGGCTGGGGTGTGTTTTCATTTCCTCTGTTCCCTGTCCTTTCAAGGGCAGACCACCTTCTCCACCCATGGAGGGAAACTGAAAAATCCAATTGCCCTGGAATATCTTTCCAAGAATGGCGGCATGGGGTCCTTATAACCTATATAAGGTTATACTGTTAAGTTATAGGGCTCTTAACGACCAGTTCAGAAGCCTGTTACGCTTCATATTGTCAATCCTTTTTTCCTTCCCTTTCATTTTAGACTGTCTCTGGCTTGAGATTAACAGACACCTTTCTGAAGAGAACGTACGAGTATGATGATATTGCACAAGTCTGTGTAGTTTCTTCCAAAATAAAAGAAAACTGAAAGTGAACACTTTTTCGTTTTAATATTTCCTATTTTGGTTTTTGGATCCAATTTAGTACAACCATCTGCAATCCAAAAAATAATTTCTTTATTTAACTGCCTCTTTGGAATTCAATCTGGCATCTTTGGAATGTTTTTAAAAAACAGTTTATTTGTGAAGAGCCATCCATATGTATTTTAAACTATTTGGAAATAAAGCCCTTAGTCCAATTATGCAGCTGCCCTAATTATTACTTGTTCTGTATAACTCATTTAATGATACTTGCAACATGGCATGTAGTATCTGGATAAATGACACTTAATCTGTATTGAGGAAGGGTGCAAACTATTTCATGCACGCTGATGTTCATAGGAAAAGCAGTGGCTAATTCCCAATCTCGCACCCTACATTAAAACAGGTTTCTCTACATCTAGAAATACAACATATTTTACAAATGCTTTTGGTGGTCTTATATTAGGGATTTAATTCACCATGTAATAAAGAGGTGTTAGGAACCAGGGTGATCTGAGTACAGAGTCGGTGAAACGCCATTTGGACCATAAGAGCCATTCAAACCGAACATCTAGTCCAGGGATAGGGAACCCTGTTGCTGGACTACAACTCCCATCATCACCAACCAACAGCTATGCTAGCTGGGCTGATAGGTGTTGAAGACCAACAACATATGGCAGGTCCCATGCTCCCCATCCCTGGTGTAATCCAGCATTCTATTTACAGTAAACAACCAGATGTCTCTAGAAAGTGTGCTAGTGGCACTTGAAGGCAAGAGTTCTCTGGAGCTGTTGCTCCCCAGCAACTAGTATTTAGAAGCACGCTGTCTTTGAACTTTGGAGACTGTGTACAGTTTGAAGGCTGCTGCAACTACTTTGCAAGGCACTGTAGGGATGAAATAGCTCGGATTCAGACAGAAATTGGAAAGAGTACGGCTGATAACCTTCATTGTATAGCGTTCATCACATGCTGAAAAGGTACCTCTTTACCCGGCCTTTGACATCTGCCCGATTCTTTTGATTGTAAATAGTTTTAACTAATTTTAATATTGTATTTTTTACATTGCTGCAACCAGACTCTGGGTCCATAAAGACTATGAGTGCAAAAGGAAATGCACAAATCAATTAGTCAAGTTTCTCCTGTTTTGAATTATTTCAGTTAAAACCAGACCAGCAACCCAAGCATCTAGCAAGACACTGCAGTGGTAGTTGCTGGCATATCCCTCCATATAGATGTCTCCCACAAGTATCACTGCTAGCAGTGAAGCAATATTTTAGTTTGCATTCCATTTGGCTAACTGACCAGAATGCCAACATAGTCTTTGAATGATACACAGTGAGGATTTACTGTATTAAATCAGTCCTTAACACACTTAAAAGGAAACTATAGGGGCAGGGTTAAACTGCAAGGCTGTTTCTTCCTTAATGCTGCAGATAGGGAAAACTAGTTTTATTAGCAGACAGAAACCTCTAGAAACAGTCCTAGTTTAAAACCAATTTGTACAATAAAGTCAATTTCTTCATGAAACAAGAAACGGGAAGTAAAAACTATACAGACAATGTTGGAAAACAGTAAACTATTCTTTATTTTAAGTGTTCTTTTATTAAACTTATTCCAAACAACACAAGACTGATCCATGAATCATCTATGGAAAACTGAAGAACAGATTCGAGTGTGAATAGCTGCTACCTAAACTGTTATGTGGAATGTGCATTTTTATTTGGAAAACAGTCTGCCTGATCTAACAGTGTGAAAAGGCTAGTGGTTTGCAATAAATGCAACACTTTCTGCTGTTTCAAACACATCTTATCTGGTTAGTTCACTGAACATCTGAACGGGTGCTAATCAGCAACTTAAATATGGGGTGGTAGCCATGAAGGAGATTGCATCTCTGATCATAGTACAGTGGTACCTCGGGTTAAGAGCCAGTGTGGTGTAGTGGTTAAGAGTGGTAGACTCATAATCTGGGGAACCGGGTTCGCGTCTCCGCTCCTCCACATGCAGCTGCTGGGTGACCTTGGGCTAGTCACACTTCTTTGAAGTCTCTCAGCCCCACTCACCTCACAGAGTGTTTGTTGTGGGGGAGGAAGGGAAAGGAGAATGTTAGCTGCTTTGAGACTCCTTCGGGTAGTGATAAAGCGGGATATCAAATCCAAACTCTTCTTCTTCTTCTTCTTCTAAGTACTTAATTCGTTCTGGAGGTCCGTTCTTAACCTGAAGCGTACTTAACCTGAAGCACCACTTTAGCTAATGGGACCTCCTGCTGCCGCTGCGCCGCCAGAGCACGATTTCTGTTCTTAGCGGAGTTCTTAACCTGAAGCGTACTTAACCCGAGGTACCACTGTATTTGAAAGCACTACCATGACTGGTTAAATCAGCACTGGACTATTTCTACCCAGTGAGTTCAGGACACCAGTGTATAGCTACTGCCATTTCTAATTAATTTAAATGTTAATTACTCAAAAGCAATTTAATGAGTAGTTTGCATTGTACCTTTATACTGCAAGCTTTATATTCCATATTTTCAGTATTCTAATTACACTTGCTCAGCAGCAACTCCTACTTCTGAATCAAAATATGCTTGAAGCACTGTCCCAATGCCAATAACCAGATACCCAAGGTACTTGAGAACTCTGAAAAGGACAGGTCAATGGGGACCAAGTATATTGAAAAACAAAGGTCAAAAACTGCTGCTTTGTAGAGCGAGTAGCTGAGGAAAAAGACAAATGTTAACAGCACTGCAACAGACCCTTGGTACTCTCCCACCCGCTCAGCATTCAGAATATCCTCCAATGAACTACTTCCTGAATATTGTTAGCCTGAAAGTCTCTCTCCTTATAGACTTTCTAAATTGGTTCTGCAGAAATGCATAAGTATGTTTGGTTGGAATTACAGTATAAAAAATAGAGTGACAGGAGGTGCGTACAGGAAGGAAGAGGCATAAATACAACAGCAACAAATAAAAATTCAGAACAAAGGCATAACTAAAGGGGGATAACAAAAAGCTGACATCAGATAATCTACAATATACATACTGTATTAATTTTCTGCTGTCAGATTTCCCTTACGACAGTTTCTAATGTGCAACCAATGTTTGGTTACATAAACCATAGATTACGTAAACAGGCACATGACAACTACATTGAATAGATACTATGAGCATATAACTCATCTCTTTATAGAAAACATGGTGTCATTCCATCGAAGTTTTCAGAGCCATTTCCAGGGTAAAATATTGGGTTCTTTGTATGCCAGAGAGACTATTTCTGCATATTACTGGGAAAACTTTCATCCCCATCTTTTGTTCTGGATTCTACACTGCTTTTTCTCAACACCCCTTAGTGCACCTTTTCTGGCCAGGGCTTCTAAAATTCTCCCCACTATCCATCCATTACAAACTGATAAGTAGACTGAGAATCACCTATTGCTCAATCACAAGTCTTAAATATGGCTTCGGTAATTTCCTTTTCCTTGCTCCTCTCAATACATTCATCGCAACGCAGAACTGCTGCTGTGCAAGTCCTGTCTATTAAGACAACTATAGGAAAGAAGGAGGCCAAACGTCCCCTTTTACATCTACCCCAAGCTGCCCTGTAAGAAATATTTCCAATTATTTCACAGTAGCGCTCCCTTTGAAAACTTAGTAGGTACTCCCTGCTTGTCAGCCTACATGCTGTACCTCTTTGCCTGTACCTACGCATAGACCTGTAAATTCTGCACAGCTTAAATCTTTCTGGTCCAACTCCTACAAGACAGACCTATTTATTTCTCCCCCAGCTTAGGGTTTACTCGCCCTCTTTCCATCTCCCACCACATCACCTTAGCCTGAAGCAACTCAAACAATCAGACCTATTGCTCTCCTTCCTTTCAAAACCCCCAGTAATAACTCACAATGTGAAAAAAGCAGTCTTCACTTTATAAGCTTATAAAGTAAGAAATGCAACATTAGTCATGCAAAATTGTTTTCGCTTGCCACAGCATTGTCTCTGGGGCAGCGGCAACCCTTCAGTTTTGAGGAAAGGCTGCCTTATTTAATATATTTTGAATACAGATTTTACATAGGACTGACTAGCCTATAAAGCATTATTACTCCACAAGTAATATTATGTCACCACAAGTGGGTGATCTCTTTCAATGCACAATCCTAGTGCAAAAAATCCACTCTCTTAAAAGAGAACGAAAAATTGCATGCTTTTGTGCATTGATACGAAAATGCTGCCTTATATGTAAATATTTTAATCAGTCACCAGTTTTATTTATAGTCCATTTACAAAGGCATCAATATACATACATGATATGTTCACATCTGTGTGCAATGAATCTGTTTTCAACAGATGATAAGGAATACACACAAAGGATTTCCAGTCTCATGTCTGAGACAAATTACAATGGTGATATTTGCTACTAGCTACAGTATGCCTTTTGGAATTAGTAAAACAGTGTTCTATCCCATGCTGCTTTTAATCAGGAATGCTCTTCGGTGCTGCCGCTGAAAGATCTGCTTCGAACGTGGTTCCGCAGCTGCTCTATGAGTTCTGGGTTTTGCTGCTGTATCTGCTGTGCAAACTGCTGCCCTCTGTACAGAAATTTTTATTTTTATTTTACAAAGATCAGTAAATGAGGGGAAGCCACTGTTGTGCTGTACTCAAAACACAGGAAGCCAAAGCTCAAATTAACTCTACAACTGAAAGAAAGTACTAATCAGACAGCCCATTTGCCCTAAGCTGAGAAAAACATGAAATTTAGAAAGCTGCTCTTCATTTTGCTGAAAAGACAGGGAAAGCACAGGCCAAATGCGCAAACGAAGGATCAAAACATAGGTGTGAAGTTGTAACCAACGACGGCAACAGAAAACAAGTACTAAGTCAGCCCCCTTTAAAACAACTTAAAAATAGACTATTTTCAATATTGCATTGGTCCCTAAGCCCTGCCCAACCTTTACATTCAGTGGATGAGGCCTTGCTAATGGTGTCATGTGTTAAGTATTAAACGACCAGTAACAGGGCCTTCGGAGTGGTTACACCAGCTTTGCAAAATTCTGTACCACTAACCATTAAAGGGGCACGTTCTATTTTCAGTTTCAGGTGCCCAATGAAGACTTTTCTATTTAACCAGGCTTTCATCAACTGAACCAAACAACTAGTTTTTCCTGTGGCTGACATTGTTGATAATGAAGGAATTTTATATGCTGTTTGATACTGTTTTAGTATACTCATGTCCTAATATACTTCTTATGTATTTGTATGCATAATACTGCTTGAACATTCTTATGGACAAGCAGTCTATAAAATTTCATATGACTAAAAAGAACCTCATAAATAAATGATTTTCATAAATATTAACTTGCAATTGCAGTATGTACGTCACTTACGCATGTATGAGACTTGACAGATCAGTGAGGCCACCAACACCTGCCGCAGGGCCCCCTATAGCATTTGTCATCATTCCCGACATCCTACAAGATTTTAGATACATGGAGAAATATAAGCATTAGAGAGAGAGTGTGTGTGTGTGTATGTGATATATACCGGTATATATATTTATCAAGTGTTCTCTGCCATATTATATAAAGAAAATAAGCTACAAGTAAATGTAACTGTCGCTCTGGGAAGGACGTCAATTAGCACAACTTTCCCTTGCACAACTCCAATTCAAGGCACAGCTGCTCTCTTGCACAATTCTGAGTCATTGCAATGGGGATTTGTGCTTGAGAAATTCCTGTTGAATTCTTCTGACTAACAATAAAATATTTTGCTAATAAAGTATTGGTCTTCTGCGCCTCCTTTAATCTATTCAAGGTCTGTTCATGTATTATGTTGTCTCTGAGATCCCAGTGTCAGTTTTAATTCTAGGGTCTTAAGCCTCTTCTTCACCTATCTGCAGCACACATAATATTTAACAGATTTTTGCTCTTGGCAATCCCTGAATTACTGCTTATTACTAGCAAGAAAAATGATTAATGACTTTTTAGCTCTAGGGAGTGTGTTCTGCGGGGGGGGGGGAGGACGACATGTGTGCCCATGAGGTGAAAACTTCTAGTTCAAAGTCGTCGTCCCCCCCCAAAAAAAAACCATATCCTCTGTGGTATGCCAAAGACTTTTCCCACTTATGTCTTTCAACAGAGACTCCATTCTTAGTTCATACTTACAGTTGCTGAACTTGAGGATTCTGCATTAAACTCGCTGCCTGAAATAGATGAAATGCCTTGAGTTGTAATGCAGCCAGTGTTTAGCCCATAGCACAGTGAATAAAGAGGAGGCTTGAAATTCCACAGCATTGTGAACAGAGGTCAAACCTTTGACCAACCCTAAGCTGTCTGGCAAGGAAACGCCTTGGGCTCGATCCAAACCTGCTGTTTTGCAAACAGAAGGGCTTTCTCAATGTCCAGAAATTGGATCCAGTGGAAGCTCCTGCAAGAGGGAAAGGGAAGAGGCAATTTTTGCCCATTTCCCTTGCCCTCTGCGGCTCCAAGAGCCACTTCCCACACTGTTCTGGAAGATGTTACAACATTGTGGAGCAGGTTTTCAGGTGGTGTGGGGGGGGCATCTCCCTCCTTCCCTTCTGCCTACGAGAGAACCCAGTTGGCAGAGTTCCATTCCAAACAGCTCTGGATCCAACACCTTACGGGGTCTCAGTTTTGAGAGGCCCATAGAAAACCTCATTTTACCAGAATATGCAACGTAGGTCCAGTTTCTAAGCAGCCATAAGACTCTCCCCAAAACTATTTTGAAATGCATTCCAAAGACTTGGGAGCAGAATTCATTATAGCAAAACAAAAGAATCGGTGACAATCTACCATGGGGTTTGCCAGCATTGAGTAAGAAGAGTTGAGGTTTCTAAATTGCTCTTCAGGAGAGCAAAATAAGACATGAAACAGAAGGCGGACCTGAAAAGGAAACCACAAAAATTAATTTTAAATGCACTTACCATGCTGATGAAGGCAGGATTGTTTATCAAGCTTGCCATGTCAAAACTTAATCCAGTTCCAGTCTGAAAATTAAATATACACATCAATCCTGTACAAAGTAGCACCGAGTCATTACAATACTTGAATAAATAGTTTGAAAGCCAACTTACAGGACTGGACATGTCTCTTAACTTCTGTTCAGCTATTTTCAGATTTGACTTATAGGAGTCATTTTCCGGATCAAGGTCCAGTGCTTTTCGATAGCTATTAATTGCTTCTTGGTATTTGTTCATTGAAGTCAGAGCCAATCTGATACAAACAAAGGAAGCCAATGTGAAAAAGCCAATCTGAAAGAGTATTTGTATTTTCTTATCTAATTCGCATTAATTTAAATGAAAAAAAAATGTAAATGCTGCTTAAATTCTAAGGAAGTAGACTCTAGTCCACAAAACTTTTAAGACATAATAAGTCTGTTTTGGCTTTGAGGTGTCAGGAAACTCTCAGCAGTGAACTAGAATGTTGCCTACACTGACTGGCTGGTGTCCGCTGAGACTAGCAGAGTGGGAGGCAGGAAGCCCAACAGTAGCTGAAACCAGAACCAATGACAAGCAGACTGGCTTGTAAGTAAGAAGGCAGACAGATGGGGGGGGTGAGGTTGGTGGGGCAGTACCTCGTTCAGTGCCAGTGCCAGGCTATTCTGTGCTCTAGACAGACAAACTACTTGCACCCCCCCAAAAAAAAGCTAACTTCAATTTTCAAAAACAGATGTCTTGTATAAATGATACAGCAAGCCTGCCGCTTACTTGCATTTAACTTGTGTGCATTCAGCTTTTCATGCTTGACAAAAGATATTTTAAAAATTAAAAGGGGGCAGGGTTCTAGGAAAAATGTAAATGCAGCGATTTTTAAAATGGCTTTCTAGGGGTCGTTCTGGCTTTACATGGTTTTGCTTGCATGCACAATGGCCAGGAACATAACACCCACATAAGATGCAAGTTACCTGTACTGTACTAGTAATTTTGGCTGTTCAGCTAAAGGTTGAAAGGTTCAGCTAAATTCAAAATTGCACATCTGCAGTCCTAGATAGCCCAATAAAAGTATCATCTCACCAGCTTTATGTCTCTTTTACAGCGGGTCCAACTTAACCAATACTATCTCAAATATGTTTCTTACTAGTAAATTAAGCCCGTTAAGATAACGGGCGCTAGAAGATATGTGGTGAAGAGCCGGTGCTCCCTCGGCGGATCGCTGGAGTGGCAGCTCCTGGAGCTGCCTGTCCGTGCTGCTTTAAAGCAGCACGGACGGGCAGCCTCAGGAGCCGGCGCTCCCTCGGCGGATCGCTCAGTCACCGCGAGAGCAGTCACAAGGTATCATCTCACCAGCTTTATGTCTCTTTTACAGCGGGTCCAACTTAACCAATACTATCTCAAATATGTTTCTTATTGCAATTAGCACTGTAGTTGTACATCTAATGTTTTAGGCCAACAAAATTAATAGTTGCTATTGCTGCTGTATCATTCTCAATGACATCCATATTGACTCCTCTTAGACAGAGTCTGCAGTGTTGATGTACTGGTAGAATAAAATAAATCTGATAGGCAGTTGCCAAGAGATCAGAAATTATCCCAGGGGCATACTGTAAGCTGTGGCGAGAGTTTGATATCTGATGTGTAAGTGTGTTAGGACAACACACTTTAATTTGATGTTCAAACAAATTAGGTTTACTTACCCCATTCTTCCATATGCTTTGCTATATTTTGGATCTATTGCTATAGCTCTTTCACAGTCCGTTATTGCTTCATTATGGTTACTCAACTTACTTTGAGCAGCAGCTCTGAAGTGAAAAAGAAAAAGAACAAAGAGTGCAGCTAAGAAAAGTGTATATCAATAACGAAACTATCCATCCAATCATCAACCCAATCCAGTAATGTTGACATCCTAACATTTAAACTAATTTGCAGCCCAATCCTAATCATGTTTTCTTGGAAATTAATTCCAATCAATCTCAATAGAACTTAATTCCACGCAAATATATTTAGCATTGCAACCCTATCCCCAGCAAAGTCACCTGAACAAAACTAACTTCACAATGGACTGGACTGAACTACTTAAGGAAATGTAGTGGAATTTTTAGGGGGGGAAACCATGCTGGTGATCAAAGGAGGACAAGAGTTTGGAGCAGTGTTCTGGGGAACTGTAGACATATAGACAGATGGTAGGACTGATATAATTCATTGTTCCAAGTTTATTTACCTGTTGCAATAATAGACTGCATTATTTGGATCCAGTTCTATAGCCTGAGTGTAACAATCCACCGCAGCACCATAATTTTCTTCCTTCATGTGATTATTACCTGAAATAAATTGCAACAATAAAATTTTGTGGGTAATTGGAATGCTGATGTATTAAACAACAGCCACAAATTGTTATAAACTACAGCACATAAAGCACTTTTATGACTCTGTTGCCCTTTGCAATTGTCTTTTCAGAAACAAATTGCTTTCAGCAGTATAACACATGCCAACTGGAACTATGCATGCCTTTTCCATGCAATTTTCCTTGATACAAAATGACACAACATAATGACCTTTGCTTACGGAAATTCAAGAGATTTCGTCATTTTAAACAAGGAGGAAACTGGGTAGAATAAGCAAGTCAGTGTAGTTTGGTAGCTAGAGTACCATAACTATCTGAAAGCTTTGTGTTTAGACACCATGTCATAAATGAGTCGGGGCCTTGGACATATCACAGAACTGCAGCCTTGGTGCCCCCAAATCTCTAAAATGGGAAAAGCTTTTATTACCTATTTCATAGGCCTACACTCAGCATGGGTGAACGAGATAACAACTGTAAGGATTTGCAGTATATATAAAATACTTAACAGATACTCCAATATATCTGTTCCATCTGAATCAGGAGAGGCAATGGAGGTGAGAGCTTGGAGATGGCGATGGGCTTTATGTAGGTCAATAAAATGAAGCTGAATCCTGAAAAAACTGAGTTGGTATGTTTCCTGAGTCATCACATCAGGGAGGTGTGAAGATGGCCTGTTCTGAATGATACCGCACTCCTCTGGAAGGAGCAGGTCTGCAGTTTGGCAGTGCTCCTGGATTAAACACTGCCACTGTGAGCTTATCCCTCACAGAGTTACAATTTCCATCAACCCTTAACGAATTACAGTACCCAGCATTCCGGGGGGGGGGGTGGAACATGCCTTAAAGGTGTCGCTTGCAATCAGCACACAACAGAGACAGGGAACCTGACTCACTTTTATGGAAGTCTTACTAAATTCAGTGGGATTACTTCCAAACAGAGCTGCACGTGTATTAAATAAATTTTAATTGACTAATTAGATAGGCAATTAAATTTGCACACAGGCAAAATCAAATTTCTGAAGCACTAAGTATTATGTTCTATTTATTTTTATTTTGTATGATGACAATAAAACACTTGGGGGGCAGGAATCACCTAATGAGCCCTTTCAGTGAACTTCTGCTTGTGTAGCGTGGCTTCTCCCCCATGGCCACCCCAAATTTGGCTCCAAGGGAGGTCAGAAGAACCTCCAGAACAGGGGGCGGGGGGGGGGGAAAGGAAGATTATTCCATCCGGCAAGCTGAAAATCTTATGCTGACGGAGCAATTTCAAGAGTGTGACATTTAATTCCTTCCTTGTTTAATAGCAGTTATCTTCTCAGAAGACACAAACTATTCCAAGACTGAACTACTCACCCACAGTTTTTTATACAAATTTGTATTAAAATATATATTTTAACTGCTGCCCAATTAAATGAGGGAACCTTTTTAGTAGATTAGAAGTTTTTAATTGAATGAGTCCAGCTCACTAACTTTGCAGCCCTACTTCCAAGTAAGGCTTGCGCTCTACATTTAAGTGTTCCTGTGCTTTTTCATTTCCTCCAGAGCAGCCAGCAGACTATTCCTTTCTATTATACAGCATCTAATACAATACCCAACAGTTCTCTACTAACAGGGTTGGCTAGAAGCCTGAATAGCTGTGCATCATTCATGAACCATACTTCAATATGGCCGACAACTGAACTACAAAAGCTATGGCAAAATGGAATGGTATGTTTACTTCTTCTCAGTTACATACCTTCATCCTTCAGCTGGTCAGCTTTCTCAAGATCCTCTGGCAAAGAATCTGAGAGAGGCAGTATCTCATTCTATATGAATTTTAAAGAAAGGTAAATCTCATTTTTAAAATAATCTTATCTAGATTTAGCTACCTCTATTAACCAATCTTAAATGGAAATTTAGCCAGAGTGGGCCTATCAGCAATGAGCAGGCTAATAAGCTAATATTAGCTTATTCCGCAAGGTACAGATGAATAATCTAAAAAAGGGGCAAGAAAAATCAATTGGTATAAAGGATATGACTCTTGTTTTTAAGTGCATCAGGGAACTGAGACACCAATCAAAATAATATAGTAATCTGGAATATTCAAGTATGAATTGCATTTACTGCATTGGGTTTTAAAACAAAACATCCAGCTCTTGGGTATGCAAGTGCAGCGATCCATGCTGGACTCAGTTGCATGCAGTCAGCTTCTACAACATTGATTATCTATCTGAGCACGTGACTGTCTTCTGCCCAAAACAAGTGGTGAATATTGCCAAACCTGTTTAATAAATATGCAGATTCTTGCATGCAGCTCAACGCTGGGTGCCGGAAATTTGTAATCTAGCTGTTAACTCAGTAACAGGTACCTGACCCTCAGAACGTTTATACCCATATAAAAGGCTTATTTATTTTAAAATTAAACACTTGCTTTCAAGTAAAAATTTGGCACACACATATCAGGATAGTGACTACTGTGTATCTATTCATTTTTAGTTCATCTGTACGTATATATTTACTTATTACTGAAGCCTCTTTTGAGAGATTGCCAGTGTTTGAACAATCATTATTTTGGCTTAATAAGATGAAATATGAATGAACCTTGTACCTGCACATGCAGTTTGTTCTGCTACCCTTTACTGGCCTGAATGCAGCATGGTAGTCTCCTGTCCAAACCAGGAGACTATAGTTACCAGCCTTGGAACAAGACAGGATGGAACAAGACTACAAGTTTAAGTAAGCCTCAAAACATGGTTTAAGATTCTGGCTTGCTCCAAAGATGGTGACCACCAAGTTTTCTCGTTCAAACTATGGTTCATTGGTGGCTTCTTCATTGAATTCAGGTGTTACAAAAGCAGTAGAAAAGGAGTAGCATATGAGGCTCTTTGTTCTTAGCTTATTAAGGGGAGATATGATTGTCTGAACCAGACTACTAGTCCCTTTTCTTCAACTAACATGCTAGAACTAAAACTACCTAAGAAAACAAATAACTGTGCCCTGTTAAAATTATTTAAGTTATAAACATATCTGCTCCAATACAATCTTACCTTGTGACAAGAATCTTCAAACATTTCTGTCAAACGTACAGGTACTGCAAGATGGGAATCCTCCAAATTAATTTTAAAGACCGTCTCCAAACACTGAATTGCCACTGTAGAGAAATATGTTTTGTTTTTAAAAGAGGAAACTACCTGTTAATTTACCAATATATACGAGTAACACAGATTCTTCATTCCATGGTTGCTGCCTTATAACGACAATTCACTAAAACCAGAATCAAACCCACTATTGTGGAAGGGTGACCATATGTATGCCATGATAGAAGAAAGGCAGGATATTAATGGCAGAAAACAAAGAACTTGAAAGAAATCAGAGGTGGATTTTGGCAGTTAAATCTCTGCAAATCAGCAAATATAACATGTAATGGATCAATAAAGCACTGCCTTCTCTCAGTCAACACCAATTGACTCAGACTCAGTTGATGAGCCTGGCCACAGAACGTGCTTCATCAATAAGTACTTATAGATTTAAGTAGTTATTTATAAGTACAGCGGTACCTCTGGTTAAGTACTTAATTCGTTCCGGAGGTCCGTTCTTAACCTGAAAATGTTCTTAACCTGAAGCACCACTTTAGCTAATGGGGCTCCTGCTGCCGCCACGCCGCCAGAGCACAATTTCTGTTCTTATCCTGAAGCAAAGTTCTTAACCTGAAGCATTATTTCTGGGTTAGCGGAGTTCTTAACCTGAAGCGTATGTAACCTGAGGTACCACTGTACTAGTCAGCTTTCTCAGCCTCCATCGAAAGGTAATTTGGATTAGAATTTCTTTGGAAATGTACTTCATATGGAAAAAATAATGGTGTGGCTGTTTGTATCATGTCTTCCTAGTTTCTAAGTCAACCACACCCTTTGGCCACATTCGCAAGAAATGGTAAACCATGGTTTAACGCTATGTGCCTGACCTAGAACAAGCTTGAGGGAATCCTTAGGCTCACACAAACCTCCCTCCTGCCCCACAACCTTGGCAGCATTTAGGCTTATTTTCCCTGAACCTCGGCTTGTTATGTCATCTGGACTGAGATTTATAACAAACTCTGGTTAGTTAATCAAGTCAGCTGGAGAACCCATGGTTAGAATTGGGCTTGCTTCTATACCGATCAGAGACCAACCACATTCATGTACTCCTACAGTGTCAACTCTTTCAGAGAGGCAACAAGAGCTGGGCAATCATTCCTTTCTATGGCTAAATGAGGACAGACTAGACCTATCTTGATAACTTGCAATATTTCCCCCCCCCCTTTAACGTCACAAAAATGTTTGCTTTAACAAAAGCGCATGTGTTATCCAAGCAAGAAAAACAAATGAACATGTCATCTGCACATCTTCCATTAGTACCAAAGGTGCAGAGTTTCTAAAATAATAACGGGCCTTCTAGAACAAACTGAATCATCTGTTTGCAATTGCTATAAAGCACTCTGACCTCCTGGGACAGAACAGTCTAAAATAAACAAACGGTTTCAAATAAAAGCTTGTTTAGGTTTGTGATACTTCCAAACAATTTTCTGGAATTCATGATGGTTTTATAGGATATCAACGTTATTAAGTTACTTCGCTGTTAAAGAATAATGAGCATGTTTTGTAGTAAAACTATTGCAACAGTTTCACTATTCCCCTACCCCTTACTCCAAAAAGTTCAGGTAATGTACATCAGCCTTCCCCAAACTGATGCCCCCTCCTGCTTTGGACCAAAACTTCCATCAGTTGCAACCAGCATGGTCAATAATCCTAGGATGATGAGAGCTATAGCACAAAACATTTAGAGGGAAACCACGATGGAGGAAGCTAATGTACACCGATACTCTCTCACAACAAACCTGTGAAGTTAGGCTTGGTGTCAGCCGGTAAGATTTGCAGTTCAGGTTGGATTTTAACCTGGGTTTCCCCAAGCTGAGTACAACACTGTATATTTACTACACTACACTGTTCTTGTTTTGGAAAAGGAAACTTTTAACCTGGAATTATTTCCAAATCTTTCCAAAAAAAAACCAAAAAGAAAACCCCTGTCAATTGTTTATTTTAACAAACTTTTCCTAACGAAAAGCCAAGCTGCCTTCTTTTTTATTGCTTAGATGCTTTCCATGCCAGCAAGCTCAACATGGAATTACACCCTCAATCGTTGCAGGCCCGCAAAGCCTAAAAAAACCCAAATACATATTCCCCCAGCAAAACTGCATTTGATAAGAAAAAAACCTGCAAAAAACAAGGGAGTATGCCAGAGTGGCACATGACAAAAGGGCAGAGCAGCACTCACTGGCATGGGGAAAAGGGCACAACAGGGTAACAGCAAGTATTTGGGGGGGGGGCTGCGAAATAGAAGCAGCCCACAGGTGCACACCTGTGGAGCCACTGCCAACTCATGAGTTCCCTGGACCTCTGCCCTGCCTTTCCCATTCCTGGGGAGTGGCATCACCACTTGAAGGGCACCACTGATGCTCCATCTCCCGCCAACCCCCATATATTACTACTGGGAGTATGGCAAGGCGGGGAATGAAGGGACTTCTACTGCAGATTCTGCCATGCATGAAGTTGCTCAATTCCTGCTGCCCATACTAGGAATTGGTACTCTGCTGGTCAAGGTACATGCTGTGCCAAGGAACTCAGAATTCCCATATATTTATGTAGGAGAGTGTAAAAGGTCTTGTAAGTCATACAAAGGGCCTTAATTGCCATGCAATTTGTGATGCCTGCCTGATTAGTCCCATTATCTTGCTGCACCCACTTTGCTTAATAGGTCATGACTCCTCTTTGCTTCTATATAAGCTTCCTATTCCTGTCTATGCCCTCAATCTGTGCAACCAGTCACACTATATATATGTCAAGAGTAGGAAGCCTGTGACATGCCAGATGAACGTTGGACTTCAGCTTCTACCATCCCTGACCAGTGGCAATGCTGGCTGGGGATAATGGGAGTTGGAGCCCAAAAAATTTGGAGAGTCCCATGTTCCCCATCCCGATCTATAGCCTGATCCATAGCCTTCTCAATATAGCTTCTCATGAAGCTATATTGCTTCATGCTCTGCTTGAACTTTAGCATATCCCTTCCCCTGCTTGGATGCTTACACTGAGAAAAATTCTACTGTCTAATCAAGCACAAATTTTCTAATCCCTCAGCATGTCAATTCCAATTGACTCTATCTTTGCCTATGCAAATTTGCAGTTCACTTTTCTGAACAAAAGGGGGGCACCACTGAAAAGGCTTGATCCTGTGTTGCCATCCTCCAAACCTCCTGTGGAGGAGGAACATGAAGCAGTGCCTCAGATGATCTCAGGGTCCAGGTCAGTTCATTTACAGCCTAGAATAAGACAATTTCATGTATGTAATGAATCTGCTGTTGGCCCACAGATAGCTCCCAAATGAACTATGGTTTTGCCATCATCTCCTTTCAACTCTCGGATAGGAAGTACCCTGAGAAGCTCCAGTTGACTACATACCAGGCAGGATGGGAGCCACTCCCAGCTGAAATTCCCTCAACACAGAGGGGCAGACCTAGAGCTAAACCTCCCTATCCTTGCCTTCGATCTAAGCATGTCACATGGAATACTTTACCGTGCCTCTGTGGTGTATGAAGCAAGAAAGATGAGCCTCATCAGCCTCCAGAAGCAATTTTTGGCTACCAAGCCCACCCAGTTTGTGGTTTCCTGCCAAATGAGCCTCATTGTTGCTCCATGTAAACTAAGAACATAAGGATCAGGCCAATGGCACATCTACTGCAGCATCCTGCTCTCATACTGGCTGCTCAAATGCCTGCAGGAAACCTGGATGCAATACCTGAGCACAAGAGCATTCTCTCCTCTTGTGGTTTCCAGAAACTGGTATTTAGAAGCATTGCTGTTTCTGATCATGGAGACAGATCATAGCCATCATGGCTAGTAGCCATTGATAGCCTTATCCTTTATATATTTGTCCAATCCTCTTTTAAAGCCACCCTATTTGGCGTTCATTGCTGCTTCCATCACTGCCTCCTGTGGGAGAGAGTTCCACAGTTTAACTATGCACAGCATGTAGAAGTACGTTCTCTTATCCGTCTTGAACCTTCCAACATTCAGGAAGACAAAACAGGCGCCAGGTCTGGCTGCCCACTGCAATTTGACCCAGCTCTCTCCAGGGGCTACGCACTGCAAGGAAACATTGGTTGTGTTTCGACAAGCTGTCTTTCTGGGAAGTCTGTCTGCTATTAGTCATCTTCTAACAAGGTGTCTCTGCTTGAAAACCTCCAGCACAGAAGAAAACAAACACAGCTTGAATGCCTCTCTTGGTTTTCACACATTTGACATCAACACTTCCATCAGGCATCATGACTCTTCAGTCATCACCACAAACCTTCCAAGCTTTCTTGTTCATCTGATGTGAATGCATCCATCTGACTCTGTTCTCGCAAGAAATGGATGACAGCATATACAAGGTGTTTGACAGAAGACATTTTCAAGGTCTGTGAAGCTCCCCTGAATCACAAAAGTAAGAACAATCAAATTAGTTATAAGGAAATACAGGGAAACCCAGTAAATTTGAGAACGCAAAAGCTTTTTTATTTCAACAACAGCTTTTCTGGATGCTACTTTACTGAATTAAGCTGAAGCTATAAGAGTTTGTTGTGAATAATGAAGACTCCTTTATCATAGACTGTAGGGCTCTGCCCATTCCAACTTCTTCTTTTTTAATAAAAAATGCAATTAAATTTCATTAACCAATCTTTTTGCTTTTCCCCATTGCTGTTCCTCTCCAGAAAACAAAACAGGGAAGGGATAAGGAGTGCTTACAGAAAGACAGGGTTTTCCACGCTAGGCATTGGGCACTGATAAATTTCATCAAATTACCTTTTTCTTCTTAACTGACTTTGCCCCTCTGCATTGCTACAATCTGTAGACTGAGAGAAGAGCTTCAGCCGATCATGCACATAGCTGATTTGTTGGGATTTCCCTCCCAACATGCAACTGCTGCACTTCAAAAAGCCAAAATGTGGGGATGCAGGAAGCAGTTAAGCCTGTTAAGCTCTCTATTTCCCTGCATGAGGACTGAGGGAAGAACTAAGAATCTCAGGCATACTGAGACTAACCAATTTATAATGACAAAAGCTTTTGTGACTTAGAGAAACCCCTTCAACAGAGACATAAAGTGTCACCCTCAGCTGGCAGGTATGCATACAAATGGGTGCAATGTATTGTGGGTTTTCTTCTGTTTTCTTTTCCTTATATATATGAAAATCAGTAAAAATATCATGCTTTTTAAAAAAAAATGGGCACAAAAGGGAGGAAACATAGAAGTTGGAAATGATATGGAACCAAGAGCTGATCAACAATATACAATTTATCAAGTAGGTCAATTCTGTTCATTTGGATCTGAACAGAGACAATGATTTCATTTCGCAACACAGAAATTAATTTCCTGACTCTGGAATTTCTAGATTTTACTTCTCCGATTCTGAATCTTCTCTTCTCTTCTGCCCTATGGTAAAAAAGGGTAAGGTAAAGGGACCCCTGGACAGTTAAGTCCAGTCAAAGGTGACTATGGGGTGCAGTCTTCAAGGGAGCCAGCGTTTATGCTGGTAGGAACCTGGCTATGCTGGCATTGCTACCCAACACTGTCTGCATGTTGGGGTGGAGCATATTCATAGTTCTATCAACTATATGCATGGATTTTGTTGGGTTGCAATGTTGACTTCTGGGAGGGGTGGAAGTGAGAAAGAGAGAGGTTGCTGCAGTTTGGGTACAGTTTCCCCAAAGAGCAGAGCTGGGGTGTGTTTCCTGGTCCGTTCAAGTGTTCTCCCTAGTTCTCAAAATATGGAGGCTATTATTTTTAATAACCTTTTATTGGATTTTATAAACAAGGATCGTAGGAATAATTAATAATACAAATAAATATACCAAGTCTTCTTATTTCATTTCTATATCACAAAAATAGCATAATAAATTTTCAGTAATATCTACAACATATGGTTCATTATTAGTGATCAATGTGTAAGTTCTTGGTTTGTGAATGGGTTTAAACAAAAACAAAGGAGGAGCAGGATAGAACAGAGATAACAGGTAACATTCAGCATCACAAAGTCAAACATCCAATCAGGAGCCCTTGTGGTTGTACTTAAGTACAACCACATAAATATGAGTAATAGTCATTTTCCCTTTAATTTTACCAATGAAACAATATCAAGTGTTGGTCTATTTATGAATGTAGGAGGGGGTGTTCAAAGGAAAGGCAATAATTTATGTTTCAATAAAATTTAGATAAACCAGACTGAGCCAAATGTTGTACATTTTCTGGAATACCGGCATATGGAGGCTATTATGATCTATGCTTAGTGGCTCATACTCAGAGGCCAGGGGAGCGAGTCGTAGTGCTAAGATTCTGTCAACCTTGAGGGTCTTAAGATGGGGCGAGCTTGGGTTCCGAGTGAGCTTTTAGAAATTGCTTGAAGCCTGAGTTTCCAGGGGTGGGGGAGGAAGCTTGGCACATTACATAGCCTTAAGGGAACTATTTTCTTCATTTAATAGCAGTGCTGAAGAATGAGTGCACTCACCACCGGAGATGAGAACTCAGACTACATGTTGCTGGGCTCAAGGTGTTCACGAAAGGAAGCAGGTCTGTCACTATGGATCTTATAGGAGATCTACTGTGAGGCTGCATTTTGGGTTTTGCTGAGGCATGCACTTTATTTATTTATTTAAAACATGTCTAAACCATCTTTCAATTAGATATTCCCGAGGCAGTTTAGATTGTTAGGGAAAAACAAAAAAACAAATGAAACAACAACAATCGATAAAATGTTTTTCAAGTAAAAGGCAGCTTCCTGGCAAATATTTTGAACTCTTCCTATCACCATGCTACAATAACTCACATGCACATTCCAGCTAGGCCTCAGGCTGGGCATGGTTATTTACACAATGCATAGGCATATTAGCCCTGGGCAGGAAATGAAAGGATGAAAACAGCAGCAGCTGCCCCACCCACCCCCCAAAAATCCACCAACTACCTCCAATGTATGGAATGTCCTTAAGGACTCTGTAAAGCACTATGTTCACTGATGCTGCTATAGAAATAAATTATTAATAATAATAATTTATCACCTATCAATGCATCCCAAAATTGCTTTCCGCATTGTTGTTTTAAATGAACCACACAACTGAACTGATGGAAATGGTAAAGGGAAACATGCCCTTTTATGAAAATAAATAAAATAACTGTCTTCTTCCAACATAGACCTGCCCTTTAGGATGAAGACTAGAACATGGTGACCTCAATGCAAACTTGTGATTAGTGACACAGTGCTGACTCAGAGCTTCATTTGCATTCAGCATCTTCTCCGTTAGAAATTATGTAACTTATGGGAAATTTTTCCCAGTACAACTTCATAGGTTATCCTCCTCCCTACCACCCGCTGCCAAATTCACCCTGAAAAGACTTCATAATACCGATGCTAAAAATACTGTTTGGACTATTAAGGCTGATGATGAGCATCCAAAGGGTTGCTAGCCAATGGCGAAGCAAGAAGTGTTGTCATATAATAAAGGGTGTTTTGTTTTAATGGTGGCACAGCCCACTTAAGGCAAACGTTGCCGAGCGCAGGAGGATGCAGCGTGTCCTTAATAACGGTAGCATTTTGCATTTCCCTGGTGCACTTTATGGAGTTATATAACTGGCCGCTTCTATTTCGGAAAGCGTTATTCCTTGGGAATGCTTTCGGCAGGTTCCCACACTGGCTCACCCACATACGCACCACCAGGAGCGACATGGTTTGGCAGGTGGACAGCTTCAGGGCTCCGAGCCCACGAGCCGAGGACAGTCATGCAATGCGTACCCAACACGGGAGAAACCCTGCCAGCAACCCGCCTAGGAAACCTGACACAAACACCTCCGCTCGCCCATTTTCTCCATCTAGCTAGGCTACGTCCACCTCAGGTACGCGAGCCAGACCGAGATCTCTTCGGAAGCTTAGGCGGGAGACCACGAGCTACCTGAGGGGTGGGGTGCGAGGCGAAGACCTGCAAAAGGGGGAAGGGAAGCGACGGGGATGCTGCTGCGCGCCCTTCCTCACCAACATGCGCACGAACATCTGGGAGAGCCAGATGTTCGCCCCGTCCCTTCTTGCACGGGCGGCTACGACGGCAACCGCTCTGCGGCTTTTGCACGGCACACTCCATGCAGAAGGGCAGGGCAATGGCAGGAGAAGAGCTTACCGCGCGAGCAGGATCAGGAAGACCGGGCGGGCGGAGCAATGGCTGTCCGCTACGAAGCTGCTTTCGTCCTTTCGCCGGC
>JAWWNH010000398.1:0-28010 GCA_034641385.1 Darevskia mixta | reverse complement strand
CCGCAGGAATTGAGCAGATTTGATCTAACCATTTCTCTTTGGCCTAGATTTCCTGCTGCATTTCATCTCCGGCCTGCTGGCTTGCTCAGAGCAGGGTGTGGGAGAAGCAGGAAGGGGGGAGGAGAAGAGGAATCCCTCCCTGCTGCTGCAATCTCTTCTCTTGCATCTCTCTCTCTCTTCTCTCTCTCTCTCTCTCTCTCTCTCTCTCTCTCTCTCTCTCGGATTGTTTCTCCTCGTTGCACCCTCCCCCCCCCCTCACAAGCCGCTTGTTCTGCAGATGGATCCGGTGTGGATGAAGCCAGAAAGCACCGGGGCCGTAAAGAACAATTAACTGACACATTAGTTTTCACCGGGAGCCAGCAGCTCAGTGCTGCAGTCTGGAGGAGAGGAAAAAAAGACTCCGCAGAATGACTCAGCAAAGAGGGGAGAAGCCCTGAGTCGGCACCGGGAGGGTCAGGATAATCCGGCTGCCCAGACCCACAGCAAGAATGCCAACCTACCACCCTATTTGCCCTGTGGGTTTTGCAAGCTCTGGATTTCGCTTGCTGGGACTGTCTTGGTTTTATTTTTTAAAAGCCTTCCTTGATTTTGGGTTGGGGTATTGTTTGGAGGGGGCGTTACTGGAGAGTTCTGCTGCTGCTGCTGTTTCCCTAGTTGTTTAGGCTGTTTTACATTATTATTAACTGATTTTTTAACTTCCGTGTGTTGTTGTTTTTTTAGATTAGGAGACATAGGATGTGCCTGGGAAGAGAGGAGCTCAGGAGATCAGGGGTGACCCCAATCACAGTGGCTCTGGGCAGGGGGAGCTATGGGGTGAGGGATGGGTCAGCCTGGGTAACGGGCACTTGGCACAGGCAGTTAGTGACTGTGCCATGCGTCAGCCCCTCCTCCAACCTGAGAAATCGCAGCGGTCCTATCAGCCAGCCATCAGATCTGTGGCTGAATGCCAGGTCGGCTCAGAGTCAGGCCTCCCTCATCCATGATCTGATTGTGGATGAGAAGGCCCATATGGATCGTACCACTGAGACCTGGGTGAGCAGGGTGGTGTTGGTCTCCCCCAGCTGTGCCCACCTGGGTATTCGGTACAGCATCAGGGCAGACGAGAGGAGGGGAGGGGGAGCTGCTGCAACCTATAAAAATTTTCTAGGCTCTCTCCAGTTTGGGGGGGGGGGATCTAGAATGTGCGTTCCCGGCACTGGGCAATTGGGACAGATTAGGGATTTTGTTCGTTTACCACCCGCCTTGCTGCCCAGCAATCTCCCTGCCCTGAGCTGGTTTCGGAGGCAGTGTTGTAGACTCCCAGACTGTTGGTTCTGGGGACTTCAACGTCCATGCCGAGGCGACGGGCTCAGGGGCTGTCCTGGTGACCCTGGGGCTGTCCCAACATGTCATCAACCCAACACATGTGGCAGGCCACACTCCGGACCTTGTTTTCTCAACTGGGCAGGAAGAGGGTGATCTGAAAGTGTGGGGGCGGGGTAGTGACACCAGTCCCTTGCCATGCTCAGATCACTTCCTGTTGAGATTCAGGCTTTCAGCACTTTTCCCCCTCTGATGAGGTGGGGGACATATTATGCCTTCAGAGACTGATAAGTTTCTAGATGGCTCCAGGGGATTTTCTAGCTGATATAAGTGGCGCTCCTGTCGAAGCCCTGGCCAACCTCTGGAACATCTGAATTGACACGATCACAGCTGAGCTCCCTCTCCTGCTTCGTGGAGCCCAGTTGGCCCCCTGGCATGCTCCAAAGCTTAGGGCGAGGAAACAAACTGGGAGATGGCTCCAACACGAGTGGAGGAAAACTCCGGTCAAATGCAATCGAACACTGGTGAGGGCTCAACATTGAGCCTACCTAGTGGCAGTGAAGGCAGCAAAGAAGACATACTCTCCTGCCTCCATTGCATCCTCATCGTGCCGCCCAGCAGAAATGTTCTGTGTAGTGTGGAGCCTTTTGCAGACTGGCCTGAAGGAGGTGACAGAACCGACAGCAGCTCACTGTGGCAGATATTTGAGCCTCCAGATGTTTCTGGCTCTGGCTCTGAGAACCAGGAGGGGTATGAAGAGGGCAGAGCAAAAACAGACAAGGCGTCGTAATCTCGGCTCGATTGGGAAGGACCTGGGGGAGGGGGAGACTTAGGGAGCTGTGGGAAGGCAGGGACCTTCGGTCCTCCCAACTGCCTCATCGGGGCAAGATCCACTGGGGAGAGCTGCTCACTAGGCCTGGCCTCCTGAGTGTCTTTGTTCACTTTGAATAAAGAGAGCTAACTTCACTGACACGGTGTGAGTAATTTCTGACCTGCTCCTGACACCTGCTCCTGACACAGCTGTACCAAAAGGAATTTTTGTGAAAATGGGGGGGGGGATGTGGATGGGTGCCAAATTTTGTCCTCACTCAAGACACCATATTACCAAAATCTGCCTCTGCTCTGATGATGTGGACGTCCAGGAAAGCTTTTGACAGAGGGAGGGAACCTGAGGCCCAGAGTATGAAATGTGACCTTCCAGGTCTCTCGGTCTAGTCCCTGGGGAGCCTCCCCAAGCCACACCCCACACTTTGCCCCCTCCTTAAGTGTTTTGATCTAACTGGAACATGTCCTTAAATTCCAATTATGCATTTTGCAAGCTCAGATGAAGGATAGAGTGCATGTAGAAACTAGCTTCCTGTGCAAAGGTAATGTTTACATGCATTGCTCCACCCACATTTTCATCTGGCCCCGCCCACCACCGGCCCCCAGGAGGTTTCTCCAGATGGTAATGTGGCCCTTGGGCTGGAAAAGGTGAGTCCTCAGAAATGCCACACAACTTTCTGTCTTGTTTTGTTTTCCGATTTAGACAACCTTAGAAAAGCCATCTATTGAAGCAGGCGTTTAATGTTTACAGGCCTGTGGTTTTTAATATTGTGCTAGTCGAACGCCGCTGTTTTATGGCATAATTGTTTCATGAGTTTAATTGTCATTTTGCTCATTAGGTTTTGTTTTGTGTTCTTTCAAGAGGCATTGTTTTAATTGGTTGATATGATTTTCAGTGTCTGCAAGTTGCTCTCAGTGTGGACGTTTATGGAAGTGCAAGATGTATCAACTGAGTACATACAGTATAAACAGAAAATTAACAAATTATACCTTGGGAACCATCATTTAGCTAAGTTCGTGGTGTGTACAGAATTGCTAATTCTGCTTCCTAGGTTGGGGGCTGTGCTATTCTGTCCTCTTGCATTGAGTTGAGGACACTCAAGCCAATTTTATTTTATAGCTGAGGGCAGAAATTAAAAATTGTCATTATGATTATTCTGTTTTAACTTTTAAACACCTGCTGAAAACTTTTCTATTCTGCCAGGCCTATGCAGGCAATTAAGAATACATCTTTTCATAATGGTTAACTGATGACTATTTTAATCTTTTTTATATGTTTGTACTGTATGGTTTTATATATATTTGTTGTAAACCACCTAGCTAATTTCAAAAAATGAAATAGCAGTCTAAAATAAAATAAAAATGTTTATTTCATTTATGAATCGCTTCCCATGAGGCAACCACCCAAAGTGATTTACTTTATTATTATTTTTGCTCATGTTCTTTTTAAAAAATTCTCTCTCTTTTTTTTTTTTTAGTTTTCAACTGCAGAGACAAGTATACAATAACAGAAATTCAATAATATGTCAAACTGAAGGCAGGGCATACAAAACCTAAACATACTAAATTATAACTCCTAATCAAAACTAATGATAACCATATTTCTTTAGATGGTGTGTAAATCTGAAACAAAATGTAGGAATTAAAATCCCACTATACTGAGTAGAAATGATCTGGGTCTTCCTGTCCCTTAGAGACTCATAATGTATAAATGGGGGGGGGGAGGGGAATAACTTAATTCCCAAGATTTTTATAGCATAAGGATATATTCATATTTTTTTTAAATGATTTCCATGGTTGTGCCATAGAGATCTTGGCAGCCACCGGCATCCATGTCAAAAGTTTCTTTTGGCAAAACATCTTCATAGTTTCTGTCCACCTATTCAGGAGGGATAACTGGAGAGAAATGTTAATATGTGCTTTAATAATATTTGATATCTCCGGATGAATTTTATTACAAAAGAAAGCAATTTGTGGGCATTCTCGCCAGAGATGGAGAAAAGTCCCAGTTCAGTAATGTACTAGAAGTCATACGAGAGAGTTAAGTGGGTGAGTGCTACCGTCAGTGTAAAAACTTTAAGGAACATTCTCTCACATGTACAGATACTGATTGACAATATAATAAAATCAGATATAAACACAGTTAAAACTTTTGTGTGTGTGTGTGTGTGTGTGTGTACTACCTTGACATTTCTGAAGAAAGTTAGAGCACAAAATGTGGAGGCAGCTCTGGCATTTGGCTGGCAACACCATAGCTAAGGATGCTCAATCACTTACTTTTTTTTTTTTTTTTAATCATAATAACAATTTGTAAAACAAGTGACACTGAGGCTGAGGAACCCCAAAGGAAGCATACCCTCTGCCCTGAAAGTCCATTGGCCTCACTCTAAATGTATGGCCATTAGCAGCAGCCCTGTGGGATAAATGTACTCTGCCCATGCTTAAAGTTCTGCTATAACATTGCTTGCCTAATGGCTGCAAGCAGGTTCTGAGATGCTCCACATGCTGGCCTGGCTCAAGCATTAGGCAGTGAGGCAGGTGCCTCAGGTGGCAGATGTTGATGGGGAGGGGCAGAATACGGGGCATGGCAGAAAAGTATTGGAAGAGGGAACTGAGTATGTGTCACATGACTTGTCAAGTACCATCTGATCTCCCCTGCTGCCCACTGGTGTGGTTAGGGTTGCCAGACCATGTAGAGCTGGCTTGAATTTTCCTAGTTGATCTGGCCAGTCCAGGTAACAGGGAGAGTGCTTAAATTTCCAGTTGGGCAAGAGCTCCTTTTTTTTTAAAAAAAGAAACTTTTAAAGACGATTGTGCATGCGGCCCGGCAGGACCCAGATGCAATTGCATAGATTCTCTGGGGAGGGGGTTTGTGCACCTCTGCTCCCCCCCAATTAACTTCCATCTCTGCAAATTATTGCACAGACTCTCAGGCCAGACTCTTCCCCTCTCCCAATTAACCTCCGTCTCTGCATATCATTGCATAGATTCAATGGCATCACCAGGACCCACTGCTAGGTCTTAGGTTTGGGCTCTGAAATCTCAAGGCCTGGGATGCTCCAGACCTGACAACCGCAGGCGTAGTGGAAGACACTGTTCCCGTCACCAATCAGGTCAGAGCTCCATGCATGGAACAGGGCGGGGCAGGCAACATTTTGCCCAGCACCGCAAGCAGCAGAATGCCCTGGGCCAGACAGGTCCAGGTGGCTTTCAAAAGCTTCCGGAGGGCCCCGCTCCCAGTGCGCAGGATTCTCCGTGCGAGAGACCCCGCCATGGCCCCATGCCAAAAAGGCTCTTGGCTTCTGAGAAGCGGCAGCGATGGAGCCAGCTATGCTTCGGAAACCTGAGGTGCTGATTGCTCCAGTGACTCTGCAGCTCCTTAAAATAGCAGGCCTGCGTTACTAGCAGCTCTGCGGCAGGAATGCAAGGAGGAGAGAGGAGGAGGAGGCTCAGAGGCACCAGCTGCAGCTAGCAAGACAGCCATGGGCAAAGCCCTACATCTATTATTATTATTATTATTATTATTATTATTATTATTATTATTATTATTTACCCACCCTTCACCCTAAGGCAGTGGTGGCTAACCTTGGCCCTCCAGCTGTTTTGGGACTACAACTCCCATCATCCCTGACCACTGGTCCTGTTAGCTAGGGATGATGGGAGTTGTAGTTCCAAAACATCTGGAGTGCCAAGGTTAGCCACCACTGAGTCCTAAGGTCTCATGTCAGGCCACACAGCTCATAGTTAAACTATGGAACTCCCTCCCACAGGAGGCAGTGATGAGCACCAGCTACCAAAGGAGGCATTGATGATCACCATGAAGCCAGGATTTGGTGCATACCCTCCAACATTTCTCCAATGAAAATAGGGACGTCCTATTATTAGTATTGTTGTTGTTATTATTATTATTATTATTACTATTTATACTCCACCCATCAGACTGGGTTGTCCCAGCCACTCTGGCCGGCTTCCAACACAATAAAACATTCAACATTAATAAAACTTCCCTATACAGGTACAGGGCTGCCTTGAGATGGCTCAGGGATCGGATAACTCCACACTCTCTCCTATGTAAATAGGGACGTCCTAAGGAAAAGTGGGACATTCCAAGATCAAATCAGAAACTGGGGCGTCTTCTGTAAATCTGGGAATCTCCCTAGAAAACAGGGGCACTTGGAGGGTTTGTTGGTGTAGTGGTTAGAGCGAGAGACAAAAGCTGTGTAATGAAGGTGCCAGAGGCACCATCTTTGGGGAGGGAATTCTACAACTTGGGGCGGCCACAGAGGAGTCCCTTTTCTGGGACACCAGCACCCCATAACTTCTGGAAGTGGTGATACCTACCAAGAGGGCCCCCACAGTTGATCTTAACCCCCAGGAGGGGAGGAGGCAGCCTGTCATCCAGCCTCTGGGTTGAAACACCCTGCCCACAATTTTCACTCCTTTTTAAACCTGCATTTAAGTCGTATTTCTTTATCAACAAAATTAAAACTTCTCTACTGCATGCTTCAGGAACATGGAGACAGTCAATGGCTGCCCCATGCAGGAGATGGAGGAGAATTTTAAGCGGTGTTGGGGTGAGGGGGCACATTACAAGATTATGAGTGTTTGCCAGGTCTTGTCCATGAATTCTTGAGGGTGGTGTTAACTAGCTCCCAGTGGTGGTGAGCAGTGATTTGTGTCCTGCTCCCTGTATATATAAAACAACCACGTCCTAAAATAAGGCTCCAGAGAGCCAGGAGCCTTCTGCCCCCAACTGCAGACCCCCTCCCCATTCCCAATTTTTTTCCTGGCTGGGTTGCCACTTATCCTGGGAGGATAGATCGTTTAGTCCTCGTCTAAGCCCCCCTCTCTCTTGCCTGCCTGTGCCTTGCTCTGGACAGGCTGTAAATCCAGCCCGAAAATAACCTCCGGTTCTGCTTCAGACCTCGTGAAATATTCATCTCCCTCTCTGTCTTCTGGGCCACCGTTTCCTCCGAAGAGATGATGAAGCAGGAACCGTTCGATGCTATTGATCCAGGCAGATCTGAGCTGTCTGCATAAAAGGGGCTGATTAAGGTGGGTACAGAAAGTTCCATCAGGGATGTCCCTGGCCCCTGCTGGACCAGGAGTCAGGGCAGAGGGTAGCTGGGCGGGGGACAGAGCTGGCCCAGTCATGAGGCAGGTGAGGTTGCTGCTTCAGGTGGCAGAAGCCCCTCAGCAGGGGTGCCAACTTGAATAAAATATGGAGGGCAGATAACAGACCCTCCAAGTGTCCCTGTTTTCCAGGGGCAGCCCTGGATTTCCAGAAGCTGTCCCAGTTTCTGAATTGATCCTGGAATGTCCCGCTTTTCCTTCGGACGTCCCTGCAGCCAGGGAAAAGCACTTGAGGAGGGCACACTCTGACACCACTCCAAAACATAGCTGCAAACCCTCCTTTTTTTGCGGGAAACTCCCTTATTCCAATGCCGTTTCCCGCTGCTATCCCGGATTGTTGATATCCCTTAAATTTCCTGATTTCAAAGGAAGCAGCTCCTCTCCCTCCCTGCCGGCCAGGGAGGCTCCTCAGCTGCGTTGCTCGGCTGCCAATAAGGAGTCTGAGACCGACTGGGGGCGGAGCTTGCATGCCTTGTGCAGCCAGACCCTCACGCCCAACCAGACAGACAGCCTGCCTGCCGTCTATGCGCTCGCTCTTTCGCTCACCCGTTCGCTCACAGCCTCTGGAGCGCAGGGTGGCGAGGCTACTTGGTGCCATTGCACCGCCCTCGCGGCATCCCTTATTTTCAAATCCGAAAGTTGACAGCTATACTCCAAAGAGTCATGGCTTCCCCCAAAAGAATTCTGGGAAATGGAGTTCATTCAGCCTGCTGGGAGTTATTAAAAGACCCCTATTGCCCTCAGACCCTCAAAGGGTCCTGATTTTCCTGGAAAGTCCCGGATTAACAGAAGCCGTCTCAGTTTCTGAGTTGATCCCGGAATGTCCCACTTTTCCTTAGGATGTCCCTATTTTCATCAGAGGAATGTTGGAGGGCATGGAGTTAAGCGACCCCTGAGCCAAAGAGATAAGTAACTATACAACCTTTAGAAGACATCTGAAGGCAGCCCTGTACAGAGTTTTTTAATGTTTCATGTTTTCTTAGGTTTTTATATATGTTGGAAAGTGCGCAGAGTGACTGGGGCAACCCAGTCAGATGGGCAGGGTATAACTATTATTATTATTATTATTATTATTATTATTAAATAAGGTAAAGGTAAAGGAACCCCTGACCATTAGGTCCAGTCGCAGATGACTCTGGGGTTGTGGCGCTCATCTCGCTTTATTGGCTGAGGAAGCCGGCGTACAGCTTCCGGGTCATGTGGCCAGCATGACTAAATCGTTTCTGGCAAACCAGAGCAGCACACGGAAACGCCCTTTACCTTCCCGCTGCAGCAGTACCTATTTATCTACTTGCACTTTGACATGCTTTCGAACTGCTAGGTTGGCAGGAGATTATTATTAAATAGGATGTCCCTATTTTTATCGGAGAAATGCTGGAGGGTATGAGATAAGCCCTCTCCTCCAAGAATCTGTCTAATTCTCTTAAAGCCATCCAAGTTGGCAGCCATCACTGCCTCCTGTGGGAGGGAGTTCCAAAGTTTAACTATGCGCTGCATGAATAAGTCTTCTATCTGCCACAGGGTTGTTGTTGTGGGGATGGAATGAGGACGGGCAAACCATGTCTGTCACCTTGAGCTCCTTGGAGAAAAAAGTGGGATACAAATGAATAAATAAAATAAATGAATAACTAACTTCCCCGTGCTCTGTGCTGAGAGACCCAGTGTGGTGCAGTGGTTAGTGTGTCCGACTAGAACCTGGTAGAGTCCAGGGTTCAAATCCCTACTCTGCCATGAAGCTCCTTGGGTGATCCTGGGCCTTGAAGCCTACCTCACAGGGTTGTTGTGGGGTGAGGGAGAAACATGCATGCCATTTTGAACTCCTTGGGGGGGGGAGATGTGATACAGACATGATAAAATCTAAAATAACACTAATGTGAACACACACTGTGTCTTTAAACAGAGAGAAACCGAGCAAGAGAGAGTTTTGAAAGGGCTTTCATTTATTCAAAAAGAACATATAAGGGGAAAAAATGACATCCTGGAATATGCACACTAAAATATTAACAAAAGAATTATACAAACACTTTATCCCCCTTTTCCCCTTCCCACGTTCCCTCCCCACCCAAATTACATATATTTACATGGCTGAGGGCTTTGCTTTTCGCTTAGCTCCTTATTCTGAGCCAATCCTGCACTATGAGCAACAATCCCCCTTTCTCTCCTCGCCCCCCCCCCCACTTTGGCTCAGTTTACCTATTGCTAAGGCGGCCGTTTCTTGCCGCAGACTTTGCTTACATTGGGTGACTGAAAAGCAATTAAGTTCTACACACAACAGAAATGCTTTCTTATATGTGGGTTGGGAGCGGGGGGGCGGGGGTGGAGAACCCAGCACCAAACGTTAAGGAGGATTTATTTTATTTTTTTAATGAATAAGGCTGTAGTCCTGTGTCCAATTACCCGGCAGTAAGTCTTGGGTACCTGAAAGGGGCTTGTTTCAGGAATAAGGGAATTTCCCGCCAAAAAAAGGGAGGGTTGACAGCTATGGCCCTGCCCCACCACCGGTACCTGGCCCCCGGCAGGCTACTCCACGAGGGAATCCAGCTCTCGGGATGAAAAGGGTCCCTCACCCACTGACTGAGGCGACGAGCGAAAAGCAGTCTTCCTGGCTGCAGTAGTGGGGTAGAGGGTGTTCTCTATGTCAGGTACGTACACAAATTTTTATACAGAGATTTACACACACAAAGGCTGCAAAGGCACCATTGGAACGAGAAGGTTTCAGCCACTGGAACGCTGTCCTTGCGAGGGCTGGCGACACCCGTCTGAAAGAGGAAGGGCCCGTTTTGCCCAGTTAATTTGAGCTGAGGCAGGGACTGCTCCTGAAACAAGCTTATTGTTTAAAACAGAGAGTGGGAGGCAACCAAACTCAAAGGTATCCGCCACCTCCAATCCCATACCTGTGGCTGGTCCTGTTTGTCTGACAGGGGCTGATGGTTCCTTTGCAAATGCTTGAGAGTCCACTTAATTTTTAAATATGTAGCTTCATTTTACATTTTGCAAAGGCTCTTCAGATGATATGGCCACAGGCAACTCACAACTTGGGCACATTTAACTTGCACGCATTCAGCTTTATGCACTTGCCCTCCCCCCCAAAAAAATTAAAGGGGGGCGGAAAGGGGGAGGGCATCCGGGGGGAAAGGACTTTGGAAACCCCACCTGCCATTGAAAACACAATACGTGATTTTGGCTTTATACATTATCCCCAGAACGTAACCCCAACATGAGTTGAGAGTCGCTGTATTCTAAAATAGGAAGTTCTAGCCTGATGGCATATTTCTGCTGAACAGCACCTACCGAAATCAAGTTGTTGTTGTTTTTTTCATTTTAATCCATCCATTCCCAGCCTTAGGTTCACTCATAAATCCATCCCACCCTGTTACTGGATTAATCCGTTATTTATTTATTTATTTATTTAATGCGCTTTCGTTTGACTTTTCAAATAAATAACTTAATACAAGTTATTTATCTGACAAGTCCAATTTAATCGCATAGCCCAGAAATCCTATAGCCGATTGTGTTGGAAGTGCAGCGGCACAGGTCATTCCGTTTGTACCTTAAGGGTTAATTCTGTCCCTATTGAAACGGAGGTGTTGCTTGGCAACCAGGCAAGTCACCTGATCCACGTGGACTTGAAATACCACCCTGTGGCCACTCGCAGCTCTGGTGGCGCTGCAGTACAGGCAAGAGTTGACTGTCAGGGTCCACCCCTGCTTAGACCTGGAACCCGAGGTCAAGGAGGAGGTGTAGGAGGAGCAGGATCCCCCAAGCAGACCCACACACCCTGCCACTGACCCTTTGGACCCAGACGTCACCTCGTCTGGTTCCTGGCCAGCTCTCTCAGATAGCACCCCCTGCCCATCAACCCCAGCAGATAAGCTGCATGCAAGCCTCCTCGGGAACAGGGCAAGCGCATGCCAGCCCTTGCCTGGATCAGGGCCTGGTTCAGACCGTACCTTCCGGCGCATCACAGGAGCCTGCAGAGAGCTCCTGCGTCTTCCGAGTGGTCGCAGTTGTGCACGTTCCAGCGGATGTGGGAGCAGCGGAGCAGGGAGCTTTCGTCTCCTTTGCACTTGAGGTTGTCGAGGAAGATGTAGCCGGTCCCTTGGCCGTAGCGGGCCTCCCCCCAGGCGGCCAAGGCCCTCCCACAGCCCAGTTGCCTGCACACCACCTTCACGTCCTTGAGGTCCCAAGCGTCGTCGCACACCGTCCCCCACTGAGACAGGTAGAACATCTCCACCCGCCCTTCGCAGCGGTGGCTCCCGTTGACCAGGCGGAGGAAGCCTGCAAACAGGGGGAACAGAGGGGGGTGGGTGTCACGAGTGAAGCTTCCCCCCCAAAAAAATCTGTGCCCCACCAACTCAATGGGTGTGCCACCGGCCACCACCCAGTTTTCCCTGTTGCTCCTCAGCTGAGACAATAATGCGCTCTGCACAAGCTCAGAGTTCCTCCAAAGAGGAGTCTGTCCACTGCACCTCTGGACGGCTCACCGTTCTGGCTGTGAATAATTTCTCCGGCATCTTTATGCAAATCTGTTCCCCCACCTACCGTAAGGGGAATCTTCTGATTCCTGTTATTCGGAGTGCATTAAGGACATTAGGAGAATCTGCTTACTCAGACTGTATTAAGGACGTGTCAAGAATGCTTGCGCAGGAATAACTCAGCCTCAGGCGAGCCCAATAGAGAGCAGGTACCCTCTTATTCCCGCTGAATCAGGCATCCAGCTAGAATAACACAGGCACGCTTTCCCCCTGAGAATGTGACTTAATTTCTCAGTATGTGTAAAGCTAAGCAAGGGAATGCCTCTGTAGAAGCCTGTGCAATATTCAGGCCTGGGGAGTCAACTTTTGTGGGCCACTGTTCTGTTTGATCAAGCAAAGGCACCTCATCCATCACAATACTGTGGCGCCAAAATGGAGGGGGCGCTGGCCAGCCTGCCCCCCGCCCCCCGCCGCCCTCCCCCCCGCCCCCCCAACCAGCGGTGGTGCAAGCAGCTTGGGGCGAAAACCGCCGCGGCGGGGGCACCAAAATGGAGGGGGCGCTGGTCAGCTTGCCCTTCACCCCCCGCCGCCGCCCGGTGCCGCCCCAACCAGCAGCGAAAACCGCAGCGGCGCAGGGCGCCCGGCGGGCAGGGGGCAGGGCACCGTACGTCATGCGCAATGACGTCACGTGGCCCACCCCCTCGCCTAGGGCGCCAAAATCCCTAGCACCGGTCCTGACTGCACAAGACAGAATCGGGATTCAAGATGGCCTTAGCAGATTGGAGAACTGGGCCAAAACTAACAAAATGAATTTCAGTAGGGACAAATGTAAGGTTCTGCCCTTTGGCAGGAATAATCAGATGCACAAATATAAGATTGGGGGGACGGGACACCTGGCTTACCAGTAGTACATGCAAAAAGGGTCCAGGGATCTTAGTAGATCCCAGGGCTGAACATGAGTCAACAGTGCGATGCAGCAGCAAAGGCAGCTAATGCGATTCTAGGCTGCATCAGCTGATGTATAGTGTCTAGAGAAGTCATAATCCTGCTCTATTCTGCCTTGGTCAGATCCCACCTGGGACCAGCTCTGGGCACCACAGTTCAAGAAGGATATGGACAAGCTGGAAGGGGGGCAGAGGAGGGAGACCAAGATGATGAAGGGTCTGGTAACCAAGCCTTGTGAGGAATGGTTGAAAGAGCTGAGTGAGTTTAGCCTGTGGAAGAGAAGACTGAGAGGGTGATATGATAGCCATCTTCAAATACCTGAAGGGCTATTTGGAGCAAGCTTGTTTTCTGCTGTTCCAGAGGGCAGGACTTGAACCAATGGATTTAAGTTACAAGAAAGGAGATTCCAGCTAAACATCAGGAGGGAACTTTCTGACAGTACTCCCTCAGAAGGTGGTGGGCTCTCCTTCATTGGGTGTTTTAAACCAGAGGTTGCATTCCAGCATTGTGGAGGGTTGGACTAGAGGACCCTTGGTGTCTCTTCCAACTCTACGATTCTCATAGAATCATAGAGTTGGAAGAGACCACAAGGGCCATCCAGTCCAACCCCCTGCCAAGCAGGAAACACCATCAAAGCATTCCTGACAGGTGGCTGTCAAGCCTCTGCTTAAAGACCTCCAAAGATGGAGACTCCACCACACTCCTTGGCAGCAAATTCCACTGTCGAACAGCTCTTACTGTCAGGAAATTCTTCTTAATGTTTAGGTGGAATCTTCTTTCTTGTAGTTTGAATCCATTGCTCCATGTCCGCTTCTCTGGAGCAGCAGAAAACAACTTTTCTCCCTCCTCTATATGACATCCTTTTATATATTTGAACATGGCTATCATATCACCCCTTAACCTTCTCTTCTTCAGGCTAAACATACCCAGCTCCCTAAGCCGTTCCTCATAAGGCATCATTTCCAGCCCTTTGACCATTTTGGTTGCCCTCCTCTGGACACGTTCCAGCTTGTCAGTATCCTTCTTGAACTGTGGTGCCCAGAACTGGACACAGTATTCCAGGTGAGGTCTGACCAGAGCGGAATACAGTGGTACTATTACTTCCCTTGATCAATGATTCTATGAAATGCTGCAACATTGCCTTGCAGCATGACATGCTCGTTCCTTCCTGAGCAACAGCCATAAAGTCAGTGCTCAGAAAAGACAACTCCTCTTCTGTTACCATAGTGCTGCCCCCTGAGAAATCCTGCCCTAGGCAGCCACCTAGAGCAGCCTCTTGCCTCGTTCCTGCCAAACACCAGGGATTTCAGCTGACTAGAGGCCCTGTGCCCCACATACCATCCTTGGGACGTGTGGTGGTGGATGTGGTGGTGGCAAAAGGGTCTTCTTGGAAGAGATCTCCAGATTCTTCTGCGCCTGGGACCAGGAAAAAAGCAAGGGGTACGTTTAACAGCATAGAGACACGCACACCCCACACATCACACAGAAAGGCACTGGGAAGTGCAGCGTAGTGGTTAGAGTTGTACTAGGACCTGGGAGACCAGGGTTCAGATCCCTACTTAGCCAGGGCCTTGGAGTCAGTCACAGCCTCTCAGCCTAACCCACCTCGCAGGATTGTTGTGAGAATAAAATAGGGGAAGAAGTATGCATGCCACTTTGAGCACATTGAAGGAATGGTGGGACAAGATAATAAAACACCCAACCTTTATTTAGAAAGAAAAACACTGACTTCATAGAGAATTGGAGAGTTGGAAGGGACCCCCAAGGGCCATCTAGTCCAACTTCATTTTTATTTTTTTTTACAAGGTGGCGCTTGTGACAAGGAACATTTGTCCTGATTTCCTGGAGAGCCGTTTACATGTCTTGCTGTTAATCATTCATTCAACCCACACTTTCCAGTGCATTATTTCTCAGTCATTTTCCACACCACAAAAAAAAGTCTGCTCTGTGTTGTGTGTTTTATGTGGATTTGTTGTGCTGGGGTGACAAGAGAACTTCGATCCCCTTTAATCGTGCAGAACTATTTTAATATTCTTTTGGAAGCCGCCCAGAGTGGCTGGGGAGAACCAGCCAGATGGGCGGGGTATAAATAATATTATTATTATTATTATTATAACTCAGATTCTGATAAACACACAACTCCCTCCTGCAAAAGACTGACAGCTTGGAGGCATCCCAGGGGAACCTGCGCTGTTTACATTTTATAACACCAGGTTATTTCTATCTTCCAAAATCCCCTGATTCCCCTGGAGGTTTTTAAACAGAGGTTGGAAAGCTGCCTGTCTGGGATTCATTAGCTGTGATTCCTGCACAGCAGGGGGTTGTACTAGATGACTCTTCGGGGGGGGGGGACGCCTTCCAAACCTACGATGAAACCGCAACCCCTCCTTGCCACCTGTCCCTCTCACCTCTGCATATGACGCCGGCATCTTCGTGGTGCCCGCAGTTGTGCTGCCCCCACCCCAGGTTGAAGCAGTCGGACAGGTCCGTCTCGGTGCCGGCGCAGTCCACGTTGTCCAGGAGGATGGGTCCGGTGCCGTAGCCAAAGTAGCCCAGCACGGTGGCCACCACCGCCGAGCCGCAACCCACCTGCCGGCAGACCACCTGGGCGTTGGGGAAGTCCCAGTCGTCGTCGCAGACCGTCCCCCAGGAGTCCCCGTACAGGACTTCCACCCGCCCTTGGCAACTGCTGTTCCCGTTTGCCAGTCGTATGCCACCACCTGCTGGTCAGAAAGGGAAGGGGAGAAGAGGCCGGAGTGACTTAGGAAGGTAGTGGACTCTCCTTCCTTTTTAAGCAGAGGTTGGGTGGCCATCGGTCAGGGATACATTAGCGGAGATCTGCTACAGAATTGGGCCAGATGCATAGCTGTCAACCCTCCCTTTTTTGGCGGGAAACTCCCTTATTCCAATGCCGTTTCCCGCTGCTATCCCGGATTGTTGATATCCCTTAAATTTCCCGGATTTCAAAGGAAGCAGCTCCTCTCCCTCCCTGCGAGCCAGGGAGGCTCCTTAGCTGCGTTGCTCGGCTGCCAATAAGGAGTCTGAGACTGACTGGGGGCGGAGCTTGCATGCCTTGTGCAGCCAGACCCTCACGCCCAACCAGACAGCCAGCCTGCCTGCCGTCTATGCGCTCGCTCTTTCGCTCACCCGTTCGCGCACAGCCTCTGGAGCGCAGGGTGGCGAGGCTACTTGGTGCCATTGCACCGCCCTCGCGGCATCCCTTATTTTCAAATCCGAAAGTTGACAACTATGGCCAGATGACCCTTGGGATCCCTTGCAACTCCACAACTCTTCGATTTGATGATGTCACATGGCAGGGCATCCCCCACGCCCACTTTTCCTTTGATTTGGGACCTTGTGGACATTCCGGCTCCTGTTTCTCTCTCCCCCGTTTCACTTTTTCAGAGAGTGGCAAGAGTAATGGCAAGAGGGCTTTGACCCTCATGAATTCTGTTGTTTTAGAAACAGCCTGTATCAACAGTTGCTGGATAGCTCAGTTGGTTAGGGAGTGGTGCTAATAACGCCAAGGTTGCAGGTTTGATGCCTGTATGGCACAGCTGCATATTCCTGCATTGCAGGGGGTTGGACTAGATGACTCTCAAGCCCCACTTCCAACTGTACAATTCTATGACTATGATTCTAAGCGAGGGGCCTCAGTGCCCATGCACAAACTTATACAACTGTGTGCACAGCAGACAATATGCACCTGCTTCCTCCTCCCACCCTTTCGGAGATGCGGAGAATAGGGACTGAGACTTGGAGAAAGTTCAGCACTAGCAACTCACACCAGCCTAATTGTCAGGGATCTGCCTTCCCCTGCCAGTCCAGCCCTGAGTGTTTATAGGGAGCAGCCACCTGTTCTGACTACTGACTCATCTGCGAGCGAAACCTGCAGTTCCTCGGGGGAGAGACAGTTAGTGGCTGGGAGGGAAAGAGTGCCAGGGCTCGAGAGATATAGTGGCAGGCCTGGCACCAACCAGCAGGGTCGGACGGAGGAGGAGCCGTCAGGTCCGGCGCAGAGATTACGTAGGAGGAAAAGGCGTTTTCGGCTGCCAAAGCTGTTGTGTTGGCGCCAAAATCGCCGGGAGGCACTTCCGGATTCTGCTAGTGAGTGAAACGGACATGTTTTGATTAAGCTCTGCACTGTAAATAATGAGCACTGAATAAAGTACTAAAAGACAGATGGCTTGGCTCCCTTATTGAATGACCGACGAGGGGGAGGACCTGACAATAATGTATGGAGGTGGAAACAGGGGCAGCGGTTTACCAAGGACACGGGAAATAGGGGCTGCCTAAACAGGGAAAAGGGACGCAGGTGGCGCTGTGGGTTAAACCACAGAGCCTAGGGCTTGCCGATCAGAAGGTCGGCGGTTCGAATCCCCGCGATGGGGTGAGCTCCCGTTGCTCGGTCCCTGCTCCTGCCCACCTAGCAGTTAGAAAGCACGTCAAAGTGCAAGTAGATAAATAGGTGCCGCTGCAGTGGGAAGGTAAACGGCGTTTCCGTGTGCTGCTCTGGTTCGCCAGAAGCGGCTTAGTCATGCTGGCCACATGACCCGGAAGCTGTACGCCGGCTCCCTCGGCCAATAATACGAGATGAGTGCGCAACCCCAGAGTCGGTCACGACTGGACCTAATGGTCAGGGGTCCCTTTACCTTTTTAAACAGGGAAAGCTGGACTATAGAAACCTGACATTGGGGGTGGGGCTGTGGCTTTAAGTGTGTTGCTGAACTACAACTCCCATCATCCTTGTCTGCTGGCCACACTGGTTGGGGCTGATGGGAATCGTAGTGCAACAACACCAGGAGAGCTCAGGTTCCCTGTCGCTTATATGAACACAAAGCGGATGTTATGGGACGAGAGAGGAAGCACCAGGGCTTCATCCTTCCTGCTCCTGGGTCTGTTTTCACATTGTCTGAAATGAACACCTTCCCATCACCGAGACCGTCCCCTCAACCTCCAGCTCTCTCTCAATCTCTTCTTTGCAGATTTTTACATCTCTGATGAAGCTTTATTTCCATTGACAAAGTGCACACGAACACTTACTTCTTCTTTCTAGCAGGAGAAGGGCTGAGGTCACCATCATCTCAGTCTCAGGAGAAGGCTGGTCTCGACCATCTGTGACTGCAAAAAGACATATCCCGTCATCACAACATCCGGCCTCCAATTACATCCCACCAGTTGCCTTTGGACACAGACAGGCAAGCCACGAGGCAAGAAGGCAACCCTGTGTTTTGACCTCAGCTTCTGGGATCTTTTTAACTGCACCTCTCCTGCTGGTCCTGTAATAGAGATTTGATCTGCAGCTATCAGGACCCCAGTCTCAAAGCGGTGAGAGACTTCGGGGGTGCCTGCACTTGCCTAGGGTTTGGTTTCCCTGGAATGAAGGTCAGTGGAGATGGTGGTGCCTTTAGGGTATATGGTTTTATTTGCACATATATACAGTCTGAGCAAAGGATGGAAGGGCTCGTAGCATCAACGCCCCGCCAGATCTTGCTTCCTCATTCAGTTCCAGGGAAGCCCCAAACTCACAGTTTTGGGTCCAGCACAGATCAAGGCATATCTCTGTATCTCCAGCTTCCAGCAGCAGTCAAAAACCTTCTCCCGACCCCCACATAAAGTCCCCCTTGGCCTGCTGTTCTCCATCCTAGGAGGAGGTGGCATTCAGGCAGGTGAGGTGGGAAAAGGCCCACCCATTTGTCTCCATGGCAACAGATATGTACATGGCAGTACTCAACTGGCCAGGCTCAGGCCATTATCTTACAAAGACACTTGTCTGACTGGTTCAACAGCCTCTTCTACTAGACTCTAAACCTCACTAGGTACAGGATCACAGGCCTGGATCACAGGTATCATCCAGACCGACCTGCCAGACCTATAACACTATATTTCTATGTAGTGCAATGTTTCATTTCAGGCTTCCCCCCTCCCCAGTAACAATGGGTCAAATATGGTTCTCTTCCCATTTCACCAGACTGGAGTTGGAGTGGAGAACTGGCTTGTGCATCTTTGACAGGGGTGGGGTTAGGGTCTGAAGCCTGGTGGATCTAACTAGGCCCCCACAGGCCAAAAGTTCTCCACCACCAATCTATGATCGCAACCAGCATTGTCCAAGGTGTGCAGATAACACAAGTGTGCTCCTATATCTTTGAAGTCATGGAACCATAAACTGTCCCCGTTGGGGTTTTGTGGTGGGTGGGATTAGCAACAGCAGGTTCTCCCTTACCTGTGGGTGTATCAGTGAATGACTGTTCATAGTTGGGAGCCACTGAGGTGGTGACAGGTGTGGTCGTGGTCTTCCCGAGACCTGGAAGGAGACAACAATAGGTCATCAATCAAAGCAAGTCAATGAATTTACCGGTAATGTTTTATTCAAGAAACCCAAATGGTGCAGGCCTAGAGATTCCCAGCAGCTCTTCCCAGTAGGTCTTGCCCCAATGAGGCAGTTGCAAACATTGAAGGTCCCTTGCGTTCCTACCACTCCCCCCGCCAGGTCTTTCCCAAGCAATCTTAGGCTTCTTCGTCTAGTCTCTCATTGCTCTGCCCTTTTCATCCCTCTGCATGTTCTGGGAGACCAGGGGAAAGAGGAGCTGTTCACAGCAGGAGGGGGAGACTCCCTGGATTCTTCAGCAACCTGCCTCCACTCTGCCTCTTGATCTCCCTCCTCTCCTGCCTCAGATTCTGTACAGCTCTCTGCCCCAGCCTCTTGCTGCTCACTAAACCCTGTTGCTTCTTCAGCTTCCGACACCTTCTCCTTGCTTCTTCTCCCTTTGACCACACATCGTTGTCCCACTACCACTTCCCTGGCTCTGAGCCTTCTTCCCCCGGGGGTTCCCTTGGGGGTTCCCCAGCTGGTGCCTCCCCCCCCACTCCTCTGCATCCAGCCAGTCCACGACACTGTGGTTCGTTAAAGGTGCTGAGAGTTGTTAGGAGGTCCCCTAGTCCCCTCACAGAATGACAATTCCCAGAGTTCCCTGGGAAGAGGGCTTGATAGAGCGGTTTAACAAGCAGCGAGGAGCCAGGGTGTCAGGCTCTGACCGAGAGAATTGCCCTTTTAAGGCCCCCCCCCTCGGGAAAGGGGTGGGTCCTAGGATGAGTTTCCTGGCCTCTGGGAAGATGAAAGGCCTCGTTCCATCCCTAGATCTTGCTAGCAGAGCATGAGACTCTATATCTCAGTGTCATGTGTTCGAGCCCCAGACCCACGTTGGGGGTTGTAGGGGGTTGCACTAGGTCACAGTCATGGCCCCTCCCAACTCTATGGGAGCAAATCTTAGCACTCTCCAAGGTTCTGCAATGGCTTGCTAGGCGTTCACAGGAAATAAACAAAGTCATTGAAAACATAAAATATAAGTCTCTAGATGAAATGAGATAGCAATGTTCATGAGAAGACGTAGTCAGTCAATGTACTGTAGCAATAACGTCCAAGTAGTTCCCACTACATACCTTTATGACCACTACTCCACAGTAGGATTTATATTTTCATGATATGGCTAGTATGCGTTCTCTTCAAACCTATTTGCTGTGCTGAAGAAGACTCCTGCGAAACAGTTTTGATTATCCGGGATCGCTGTGCACATTACTCCTGGAACTACTTGGACGTTATTGCTACAGTACATTGACTGACTACGTCTTCTCATGAACATTGTTATCTCATTTCATCTAGAGACTTATACTGTATTTTATGTTTTCAATGACTTTGTTTATTTCTTGATATATATTGAGTTTGTTCATTGAAATGCCTGCTGTTGTTTACTGTTTGCGACACAGGGGTTATTCATTGTGTTACTAGGCGTTCACAGGAAGCTGCCTCACACAGAGTCAGACTATAGGTACATCTAATTCAGTATTGTCTACACTGACTGGCAGCTCCCCAGGGTTTCAGGCAGGATTCCCTCCCACCCCACCCAGCCTTACCTGGGTATGCTGCTGGGGACTGGATCTGCGGCCTCCTGCCTACAAGCAGATGTTCTAACCACTAGGCTACGGCACTTCCCACACAGGGCGGCTGCCCCCTTTGCCTGTCCGGCTGCCCCAAGCCCTGAAGGGTCCACCCACCTGAGCAGATGACACCAGCATCCTCATGGTGACCACAGTTGTGGATGCCCCAGCCCAGGCTGTAGCAGGCTGAGAGGTGCGGCTCGCCCCCGTCGCAGTTCACGTTGTCAAGGAGGATGCGCCCCGTGCCATAGCCGAAGTAGGCATTGGTCCTGTAGTCCACGGCGTGCCCGCAGCCCACCTGCTTGCACACCACAGCCGCATCGCTCAGACCCCAGTCGTCGTCACACACCGTGCCCCAGTTCCCTTTGTAGAATATCTCCACCCGGCCCTGGCAAGCATTGGCGCCTCTCACCAGCCGGATGCTCCCATCACCTGGAAGAGGGATAGGGAGAGTCAGGGTACAAATTGTAGACTTGGAAGGGAACAAGGGGGTCATCCAGCTGAAGCCCAAGAAAGGAACCTGCGTTTTAAGTGTGGCCGCAGTGCAGGTGTTTTTTATTTTATTTTAATTTCTATACCACTTTATATTTTTAATAAAAATCTGAAAGCGGTTTACAGCATATTAAATCAATAAAACATTAGCTGGGTGATGTTCCTCTGGCCCAGGCATAGGCAACCTCGGCCCTCCATATGTTTTGGGACTACAATTCCCATCATCCCTGACCACTGGTCCTGTTAGCTAGGGATCATGGGAGTTGTAGTCCCAAAACATCTGGAGGGCCAAGGTTGCCTATGCCTGCTCTGGCCTCATGAGGAGCCTCTTCAGTAGGGCTGGTGAGTGTGGGTCCTGCCCCCTAGGCCAGGTGGAAAGGGCCTTGCAGGGAGCAAGGAGATGGGAACTTTCTCTCCTTTGTTTCCCCATTATTATTGGTGGCAGCGGCATCAGCTGCTGCAGCAGGACAAAGGGAGACAAATAGTTTCTCTCCTTCATTCCCCCTCCTGCAGTTGCAGCACCTGGTAACCAGGGATGAGGAAGGCAACCAGTAGCAGCAACAGCCTCTCATCACACTGCCGTTTGCAGCGCCACCTGTTGGCAGTCATAAGAACTGCAGCTTGATGAGACCTTTACCTTTTTATTATAAGTTAAGATATGAATAACAGCAATACTATGTACGTGTATTGTGTAGCTATTGCGAATCGTGTTAGCTGAGGACAGCTCCTCATGGGAATCCGAAAAGCACTCACTTTCCCCATTTTGCAACGAGGCGGTGGCTGCTTTGCTGATTGGTCCTCTGGATGCTTGGGTGGGCAACAGCTCTGCAAAAACAAACAACCCAACAGAAGGATGAATGTCAGTCAATCATCGCCATCAACAGTATCTGCTTGCCCTCTGCTATGCATGCAAACATGTATACCACCAACCTTTTAAGCAGGGCCAATCAACTTGTTCAATTAATTTGTTAGATAAATCCATTGTGGTTGATGATATTTGACTGCCTAGTAGTAGTAGTAGTAGTAGTAGTAGTAATATTTGGTAGTATTTCCCGCCTTTCACTAACAGGTCTCAGGGTGGGTTACAATAGGCTCCTTCATTTTATTGTTTCTGATACCAGCTAAAAATGTTTTTATTCAGACACACCTGTAATTTTATTAGGTACATTTGTTTTTTTCTATAAAACTGTTGATTTTATCTATATTTCACTTTTAACAAATGTCTGCTCGTCTTTAAAGTGTGTTGATTTCATCACTATTTTCTGATGAATATTTTATGTAAACAACTTAAAGGTGGGCTTTCATATCATTTAAATGATGTCCAAATGTCATGGACTGGCTGGATGCAGAGGAATGGTGGGAGAAACCAGCAGTAAATAAGCCTACTTCACCCCTCTCCCTTCTGCCACCGCCAACCAGACAGACCCAAACCTTTGTACCATTACAGGTGACAGCTACATCCTCGTAGTGGTAGCAGTTGTGGATGCCCCAGCCGTGGCTGCTGCACTCGCTGAGGGCTGCCTCTCTGCCTTTGCAGTCCACGTTGTCTAGGAAGATGGGCCCACGCCCCTGGCCGAAGGAGAGGGTGGCCGGCATGGCGATGGCATGGCCGCAGCCCAGCTGGCGGCAGACCACGTTGGCGTCCACGATGTCCCAGTCGTCGTCACACACCGTGCCCCAGGTGTTGTTGTAGAAGATCTCCACGCGTCCTTGGCAGCGGCTGCGCCCATTGACTAGCCGGACCTCTGGGAGAACAAGGCCGGTCCATTAGAGCAAATGGGACGGCACCCTGCCAGACTCAATCCTTGCCTGCCTGCAATCCACGGTGTGGAATTGCCCGCCACATTCCTCCTCCTTAGTCCCAGCGTTGCCCTTGTGGAACTCAGCAGGGCTGTCATGGACTGGCTGGATGCAGAGGAAGGGAGGGAGGTGCCAGCTGGGGAACCCCCAAGGAACCCCCAAGAGAAGAAGGCTCAGAGCCTGGGGAGTGGTGGCGGGATGACAATGAGCGCTCAGAGGGAGAAGACGGAGTAGACTGGGAGGCGTCAGAAGCTGAAGAGGCAACAGGGTTTAGTGAGCAGGAATAGTCTGTGGCAGAGTGCAGTTCAGACTCTGAAGCGAAAGCAGAGGCTGCAGAAGGGCGGGATCAAGAGGCAGCTGAAGAACATAGCTGTCAACCCTCCCTTTTTTTGCGGGAAACTCCCTTATTCCAATGCCGTTTCCCACTGCTATCCCGGATTGTTGATATCCCTTAAATTTCCCGGATTTCAAAGGAAGCAGCTCCTCTCCCTCCCTGCCGGCCAGGGAGGCTCCTCAGCTGCGTTGCTCGGCTGCCAATAAGGAGTCTGACCGACTGGCCTTGTGCAGCCAGACCCTCACGCCCAAGCAGACAGACAGCCTGCCTGCCGTCTATGCGCTCGCTCTTTCGCTCACCCGTTCGCGCGCAGCCTCTGGAGCGCAGGGTGGCGAGGCTATTTGGTGCCATTGCACCGCCCTCACGGCTTCCCTTATTTTCAAATCCGAAAGCTATGCTGAAGAGTCCAGGGAACCTCCCCCTCCTGCTGCGATCATCACCCCCTCCTCCCTGGTCTCTGAGGACGCACAGAGAAATGAAAAGAGCAGAGCAGAGACTAGTTGTGCGCAGACACAGTTTGAGACTCCATAGGAAAAACCCTGGAGAGGAGGAGCCTTAGAGAGGGGTGGGGCAGAGACCTTCAGCCCTCACAACTGTGTCATCAGGGCAAGACCGACCGGGTAGGGTTGCTAGGTCTGAGCTGTATTTCGGTTTACTTGAATGAAGAGTTAACTTCGCTGGCATCAGTGACTTATTACTTTCGTGCTGATCTGCACTTGACTCCAGCCCTGACAAGGGCGGAGGATGGGGACAAAATTGGAATGAGTTGGCTCTGCCTGCCATTGGCTCTGACTCAATCATTTGCCTCTGGCGCCACCTACTGTTGGGCTCCCTGCCTTCCACCCTACAAATGGGCACCAGCCACCACTGGGCGGGGGGCAGGCCTGCCCATTACATCATGGACACTGTCCAATAGGCTCAATGGGAGGGGCACAACCTTGAAGCTTGCAGGAGGAAGCTAAAACGGGCAAGGATTCAGCAATCATTTAGGAACCCCTTTCCCAGATCTCTGCAGTGATCTATGAGACGCAGCTTCAAGTGCTGGTTTCTGTTTCGCAACAAGAGCTCACCTGGAACGGGCACCTGTGCAACCTCAGAGCCACTGGCTGAAATGGAAAAAAGAAAAGTTAAGGCAGATTGAATGCCACCCTCGGAGACACACTTAATGATGCAATTCTGAGCACTTGTACCTGGGAGCGAGTCCCATTAGGAACCCAGAACCTGCTGCTATCCCGGATTGTTGATAGCCCTTAAATTTCCCGGATTTCAAAGGAAGCAGCTCCTCTACCTCCCTGCCGACCAGGGAGGCTCCTCAGCTGCGTTGCTCGGCTGCCAATAAGGAGTCTGAGTTCACGCGCAGCCTCTGGAGAGCAGGGTGGTGAGGCTACTTGGTGCCATTACACCGCCCTTGCGGCATCCCTTATTTTCAAATCCGAAAGGTTGGGAAAATCCCTTATTTTCAAATCCGAAAGTTTGGAAAAATCCCTTATTTTCAAATCCGAAAGTTGACAGCTATGCTCTGTAACCCTCCAGATGTGGTTGGACTCCAGCTCCCATCATCCCTCACCATCGGCCATCCCCAGTTTTAGTCCGAGCTGAAAGGGCTCAGGGCTTGCACAAGCAGCATATAACAATACTGTGGTACCAAAAAAACACAGCTTCCGAGCTCCACAATTGAGCAGAAGCCGTGATGTGGTGGATGGGATCTCTGGGACAGAACTGGTTTTATGACTCCGTGCCGAGGATGATGTTTAAGGTCACTCAACGCAGATTAGATACCTGATCCTCACCTATTAACATGCAGTGTAACTAACCTTGGCCCAGATCTAAAGGTGGAAACAGCATTTGGGGATTTCAAAAACAAACCATACCCACAAATTCTAAATTCCCCATCCTAGATGTGGAGTGTCCTGAGACACACGCACCCCACAACTCCCCTTGCATGGTGAGTTGTTTGGGCAGTGGGTAGTGTGATCTCAGCCTTTGGGCCCTATAGATTTAAGGCATCTTTTAAAAAGATTTGCAAATCCCATCCTTATCCGTTTGTTTCCCTGCTATATATTGTTACATGCTACCCCTATCTCTGAGCGGTGTGAGATTTCATGGGTTCCAGGCATTTACCTTCAGAAATTGGGCACAGCAGAGATGGTAGTGTCTTCATGATATATGGTTTTATTTGCACATATATGCAACCTCAGTCCAGGTAGAGGGATTGCAGAGCATTCACATCCGATTTGGGTCTTAAGGGCAGCATTGGATTCAACAGAAAGCAAAAAGCCATCCTCTGTGTCTCTTAGTTTCAGCCTGTCATGCCCAGATCACATAGAGTTCTGCCCCTCCCTCTCCGTCTCACTGCTAAGGACCTTCCCCCAGCCTAGTCATTCAAAGTTGAAACCCTAAACCTGGCCTTTGCCTCTGCCCACTAGCACCCAGCGAATAAGGGCGCCCCCCTTGCCTGCCAGTCTTGCCCTCTGATAGTTTCCTTCATGGCCCATCACTAGCATTCGTCCCCTGCTAATGGCCCATCCCATTGAATTATGGTGCTGGAGGAGACTCTTGAGAGTCCCATGGACTACAAGAAGATCAAACCTATCCATTCTGAAGGAAATCAGCCCTGAGTGCTCCCTGGAAGGACAGATCCTGAAGCTGAGGCTCCAATACTTTGGCCACCTCATGAGAAGAGAAGACTCCCTGGAAAAGACCCTGGTGTTGGGAAAGATGGAGGGCACAAGGAGAAGGGGACGACAGAGGACGAGATGGTTGGACAGTGTTCTCGAAGCTACTAACATGAGTCTGACCAAACTGCGGGAGGCAGTGGAAGACAGGAGTGCCTGGTGTGCTCTGGTCCATGGGGTCACAAAGAGTCGGACACGACTAAACGACTAAACAACAATGGCCCATCCATCTAGCTCTGCAGAGCTGGCTTGGCTCCTTAGCATAACTAAATCTAGTTATGTTTCAGTTCTTCGAAAAGTTGAATCAAGACTTGATTAATTTTGACCCTTACTAAATCCAGGAATTATGGGAGGATCTGACACCCAGGAATTTAAGGGAATCTGCCCCCCCCCAACCTGTAACAATATTTTGGAAAGGTTTTTGTTCTCCATGCAATAGGACACCTCTTAAAATACCATAACTTTTGCAGGGTGCTTCCTGAGATCAAGGAACCTATGTTTGGATACAAGTGGACACCATTTTGAACCAAGATGGCTGACTGAACTCTTTCAAAACTGCACTGATTTGCTTGCTTGCTTGCTTGTTTCTTAGGATTCACAAGCAACCCTGAGTATGTCGCCATCAAGGGGAAAACAACAGAGAGGACTGACAGGATCCATTACCTGAGCATCTGCACACCTGTCCACAACTTCCCTGCCACGTGAGCAGCTTACCTGTGGGGAAAAGGAAGAGGAAGGAACCCAGTGCTGGCCAGACCAGCAAGCGCAGGTGGCACCCAGAGCCCAGGCTTCTGATCTCTCTTCCTGTGTCCTAGAGAGGGACCAACTTTCATTTCTGCTTCTCCCAGGGTGACACGGAGGACCTTCCACCGACAGACTCCCCCAAAAAATAACCACAGAGCCACACCTGGTAAGTAAAGGGAAGACACAGGATGAGCATCACTCAGCTTTGCTGAGTTGCGTCACCGTCACCAGTTACATTTGGGACTTTTTAGCTTAGGAGAAAAAGATGACGCGAGCCAGTGTGGTGTAGTGGTTGGAGTGCTGGGCTAGGACCTGGGAGAGACTAGGGTTCAAATCCTCCCTCAGCCGGGAGGCTCGCTAAGTAAGCTTGAGCCACTCACTGCCTCTCAGCCTAACCTACCTCACAGGGTTGTTGGGGTGGGAATGGGTAAGAGGAGAAAGTATGTAGGCCACCTTGAAGTCCCTGGAAGAAAGGTGGAATATAACAACAACGAAGAAGAAGAAGAAGAAGAAGAAGAAGAAGAAGAAGAAGAAGAAGAAGAAGAAGAAGAAGAAGTAGAAGAAGAAGAAGAAGAAGTAGAAGAAGAAGAAGAAGAAGAAGAAGAAGAAGAAGAAGAAGAAGAAGAAGAAAAAGAAGAAGAAGAAGAAGAAGAAGTAGAAATAAGAGATGACATAGTAAAAAGGTAAAGGTAAAGGGACCCCTGACAATTAAGAAGTGTATAAAATTATGTGTGGCATAGTGAGAGTGGATGGCGGAAACTAATTCTCCCTCTCTCATAACACAGGGGTGTTATAATTTTTGTCCAAGCCGAGCGGCAAACAGCTGCAGCTTGGATGGTCTGACATTTGCCTGTCTCACTAAGCCGTGAGAAAGCTGCCTTATCTTTTCCTACATGGAATGTTTACATTTCACTGTACTATTGTAATCCTAGCCTTTGTGCTCTCTCTTCTGGCTAGACCTGATGCCAAATGAACTGCTTTATGCTGACAGCAGAGATTCTCTTTGCACTTTCCTACAATAAATAGTTTAGCCTTCATCATGGCTTGTGTGTGCTGTTCTTCATGCTGGGAACAATCACATATGACTGCGCCACCGGACTCTCTGTAGCCGGGGATGTGCGCACGTGGCTTTGCTCTGGCTTTGGGACAGTCTCACAAACTGCCCCAGGCGGGGTATATGCTGACAGGGGCATCCCATGAAGCTGAATGGTGGAAGATTCAGGACAGATGAAAGAAACAACTTCTTCATGCTGCACCTAGTTAAACTGTGGAACTTTCCCCCACAGGAGGCAAGGATGGCCACCAACTTGGATGGCTTTCAAAGAGCATTGGGAGATGCTTCCGAATACC
>JAWWNH010000397.1:17500-29770 GCA_034641385.1 Darevskia mixta | reverse complement strand
TCTATGCATTTCGACCTGAAAGAGAAGCTAGTTCGGATGTACTTGGCTTTCCTAACGTTCAGTTTGCCTTATTTGCGTGATTTTGCATTAACAGCTCAAATAAACCTAACTTTGCAAATGAACACGATAGAAACTTGTTGGTGTGTTTTTTATGCATTTCGACCTGAAAGAAGCATGTTAGGATGTACTTGGCTTTCCTAACGTTCAGTTTGGCTTATTTGCGTGATTTGGCATTAACAGCTCAAATAAACCTAACTTTGCAAATGAACACGATAGAAACTTGTTGGTGTGTTTTCTATGCATTTCGACCTGAAAGAAGCTAGTTCGGATGTACTTGGCTTTCCTAACGTTCAGTTTGGCTTATTTGCGTGATTTGGCATTAACAGCTCAAATGCACCTAACTTTGTAAATGAACACGATGGAAACTTGTTGGTGTGTTTTCTATGCATTTCGACCTGAAAGAAGCAAGTTCGGATGTACTTTGCTTTTCTAACGTTCAGTTTGGCTTATTTGCGTGATTTGGCATTAACAGCTTAAATACACCTAACTTTGCAAATGAACACGATGGAAACTTGTTGGTGAGTTTTCTTTTCTTTTCTTTTTTCTTTTTTTTTTACTTTTTATTAACATTTCAAACAAATTACAAATAATATAAAAGAAAAAAACAAATAAAAATACAAATATAATACAATGTCACCATATTTACATATACATTAATTTCCTAAAGCTCTCTCAAGCTTCCTGACTTCCCTCCTTTCACACCCTGGGTTTCATAAGTTGGTTCTTTCCTACGCTTTCTATTACATAAATTGGTTTTATATATACTATATTTCTTCAGTATAATTCTCATATAAAATTCTAACGTTTCCAAATATTTTGTATAATTTTATTAATTACATTGTAAGTGTTTTTTCATACCCTGTGAATGTATTCCCTTCATTATGGTATTTCTTCAAATATTCAATAAATTTATTCCATTCTTGTTGAAGCTCATGGTCTTTTTGTTCTCTTATTCTGTTTGTTAATTTCGCTAATTCCATATATCCTATCATTTTTATTCTCCATTCCTCTAAAGTTGGTACCTCTTTAATTTTCCATTTCTGGGCCCATAATAACCTGGCAGCCGTCGTAGCATATAGAAACATTTTTTGGTCAATCCTTTTAATTTCTCCTCCCACCATTCCTAACAAAAAACTTTCCGGTGTTTTCGGGAAATTGTATCTTAGTATTTTTTTTAATTCATTATATATAGAGTCCCAGAAAGATTTGGCCTTTTCACATTTCCACCACATGTGGTAGAGGTTTCCCTCCTCCACCGTGCATTTCCAGCATTTCTTATCTTTTTTTCTGTACATCTTAGCTAATCTGGTGGGTGTTATGTACCACCGGTACATCATCTTCATTATATTTTCTTTGAGCAGTGTGCAAGCTGTAAATTTAATATTTTGATTCCATACCTTATGCCAATTTTCAAAATAAATGTTATGTCCAATGTCCATGGCCCATTTCGTCATACATTCTTTAATTTCCTCATCCATCGTATACCAGTCCAATAATATGTTGTACATTTTTGATAATAGTTTTGTTTTACCTTCTACTACTTCTATTTGAAATTTAGATTTCTCTCTTTCAAAACCATTTTCTCTATTATCTTTATTAAATAGGCCGTGTATTTGATGATATTGCATCCATCCTGTTAATTTGTCACACACCTGCTCATATGGCTTCAGCTTCCACCCTTTATCCGTTTCTACTATTAAATCATCATATGTTAACCAATTTCCTTCAATTTGTAAATTTTTAATAGTCAAAATTTCTATCGGGGACACCCATCTTGGAGTCTTCCTTTCTATTAACTTTTTATTTCTCAGCCAAACTTCCATTAATGGTTTTCTAAATACATGGCCAAAAAAATCTTTATGTATTTTTCCTTGCCACAGATACTCATGCCATCTGTATCTATTATTAAATCCTTCTAATTCTAGCAGGTCTTTTTCTTTCAATAAGATCCACTCCCTTATCCATGTTAAACAGGCCGCGTCATAATAAATTTTTATATCTGGTAGGCCAAACCCACCTCTCTCTTTTTTGTCCACCAGCAATTTATGTTTTATTCTAGGTGGCTTGCCCTGCCATATGAATTTAGAAATCATTTTCTGCCACTCCTTTAATTGTGAGGTCCCCTTCACCACCGGAATCATTTGAAATAAAAAAAGAACTTTTGGTAATAGGTTCATTTTTACGGCGGCTATTCTGCCCCAAAAAGATAGTGTCAATCTTGACCAAATTTCTAAATCCTTCTTGATCTCTTTCCACAGATTAACATAGTTGTCATTAAATAAGTTTATATTTTTTGCCGTCAATTTTACACCCAAATATTTTATTTGTTTTCCTATCTCTATTCCAAATTCTTTTTGTATTTCTTCTATTTCATTCTTTGTCAAATTTTTCACCAACATTTTTGTTTTTTTCATATTAATTTTAAAGCCGGCTACCTTACCAAATTCATCTAATTCTTTCAAAAGTTCTCCCATACAAGTTTTAGGATCTTCCAAACTTACTACAATATCATCCGCGAATGCTTTTATCTTGAATTCAAATTTTCCTAATTTTACTCCCTTGATTGTCTTATTTTCTCTTATGTTATTTAATAATATTTCCAATACCATAATAAACAAAAGTGGGGATAAGGGGCAACCTTGCCTTGTACCCTTGGCAATGTGTATATCTTTTGATAATACATTATTTATAATTAATTTGGCCGATTGATCTTTATATATTGTTTTTATACCTCTTACAAATCTCTCTCCCAGTTCCATCTTTTCCATAACTTTATCCATAAATCTCCATGATAAATTATCAAACGCTTTTTCTGCGTCTATAAAAATTAAACTTGCTTTTTTATCTATCTTCATATCCAAGTATTCTATTAAATCCACAATTATTCTTACATTGTTTTTCATTTGCCTTCCTGGGAGGAAGCCTGCTTGGTCTTTATGAATTTGTTTATTTAATACTTTTTTGAATCTTTGTGCCAAAATATCTGTAAATAATTTATAATCTAAATTTAATAATGAAATTGGCCGAAAATTTTTTGGATCCATTAAGTCTGATTCTTGTTTAGGAATTAAAGTAATCATTGCCTCCCCCCAAGTTTTGGGGGCTTGTCCATTATTTAAAATATTATTCATCACCTCTGCCAAAGGGTACACCAGCTGGTCTCTCATTTCTTTATAATATCTTGCTGTAATCCCATCAGGGCCTGGGGCTTTCCCGGACTTCAATCTCTGGATTGCAGATTTTACCTCATCTATTGTTATTTGTTTATTTAACTCTTTTCTATCCTCCTCCATAATTTTTTGTGTCTTATGCTTTTCTAGAAATCTCACCATCTCTCCTTCGTCTTCATTGCTTTTTTGATAAAGCTCTTTATAAAAATTTACAAAAACATTTTCAATTTCTTTTGGTTTCTCTACAATCTTCCCATCTTTCTTGATTTTATTTATAATTTTTTGACTTTGTCTCTTTTTTAGCTGCCACGCTAACATTTTCCCTGTTTTGTTAGCGTGTTCAAAATTTTTTTGTTTACTCCATTTTATTTTCCATTCTATTTCCTGATTTATTATCATATCAAATTGGGTTTGTAATATTTTTATCTTTTGTTTCACTGTTTTGTCTTCTGGTTTGGAATTTAATAATTTTTCCTGTTCTGCAAGTTCTTTCAGGATTTCCTCCTTTTTTCCCTCTCTTTCTTTCCTTTTGACACTGTTTAACATAATCATCAGGCCTCTTATAACTGCCTTACTGGCATCCCAAACTACCTCTAGTTTAGTCCCTTTATTTAAATTTAGTTCAAAATATTCTTTTATCGCTTTTTTTACTTTTTCCACCACTTTTTGATCATTAAATAAATTTTCATTTAACCTCCATCTTGTTGGCACCATATTACCTTTTAATTCCATATTTATTGGGTTATGATCCGATAATACCCTTGGGAGTATTTCGATTTTGTTTACTCTTCCCATTAAGATCTTTGATGTGCAGATATAGTCTATCCTACCTGAACTTTTATTTGGTTCCGAGAAGTGGGTATATTGCCTTATTGTTGGATGCTTATATCTCCAGGTATCTATTAATTCTAAATTCTCCATTAAAGTAAAGAATGATTTTGGTAATTTCCCTCCTGCTCCATCTCTTTTTCTTGCAGATCTATCTATTGTTGGGTTTACTACACCGTTCATATCACCCATCACAATTAGTTTCTGTTCCATAAATTCAAACAATATTTCTTCCAATTTTTGATAGAATTTAGCTTTCTTAATATTTGGAGCATAGACTCCTACTAATAATAATTTTTCTCCCTGGAATGATATTTGCACTATTATTATCCTTCCCTTCTCATCCTTGTAAATCAATTTCGGTTCATATTTTCTTTTGACATAAATCACCACTCCCCTTTTCTTTTTACTATCTGCTGTAACAAAATCCTCCCCCAATTTTTGATTTATCAATACCCTTTTATGTTTTTTTGAAATATGGGTCTCTTGTAAGCAAATGACATCTAAGTTTTGTTTGGATAAAATATGTTCCACCCTGTTCCTCTTATTTTTATTATTTAGGCCATTTACATTCCAAGAGTGTACCTTTAAAATCATAATTGCTTTATTATATCCTAATCACATATAAGGTAAACTTTCAAAGTTCTATATCGTTGCTCACTTCTTCTCCTTTTTCCTCCTCTAAACCCTCTTCTTCATTCTCCTCATCTTCCTCTGCTTCTTCCACACCTTCTTCTTCTACTCCTCCCACTGCGCCTTCTTCCTGTAGCTCCTCCTTTTTCTTTATCTCCAGTCCAAGTTCTTTTGGGTATCGTCTGGTGAATTTATTTACTTCTAGGGCACTTCTTAATCTAAACTTCTTATTTTTGAAATAAAATGTCATGCCCTCTGGGTATTCCCATCGAAATTGGATTCTTTTTTTATTTAAGATCCCTGCCAGTTCTTTATATGGATCTCTTTTTTGAAGAAATCGCGTCGGAATCTCCTTATATATTGTGATCTCTCTGCCGTCTATCACCAATTTCTTGTCGTGGTTCATTTTTAAGATTGCGTTTCTTAGATCCATTGAATTAAACATAACCAGGCAATCCCCCGGTAGTCTTTTGGCCTTCGCTTTGGAGGATTTTACTCTTATTCTAAATGCGTTGATGATTGACATCTCCACATCCTCTTGTCTCAGATTCATCCACGTTGCCAGTTCTCTAGCCATTTTCTCTCTTATGTTCTCTCTATTTTGTTCTGGTACACCCCTAAATTTCAGATTCATTTGTCTTTGCCTGAGCTCTAGGAGAGCAAGATTATCCAAAATGTCCTCTTGTATTTTGTTCAATTCTGCCATCTCATCTTTTGTTCTTTCATTATCTTTTTTAACTTGTTTTATTTCCTTTTGATTTTTCTTTATTGAGTCTTCCATGGTGTTGGATTTGGTTGTTAAGTCTTTCACTTGCTCTCTTAATTCCCCCACTACTTCAACAAGTTTTTGGTCAATTGACTCCTTTAAGTCCGTCAGTTTCCCTTCAATATTCCTCTCTATATTATGTTCACTCTGTCTTATTTCTTTCTTGATCTCTGCTAGGAGCCCTTCCCATCCTTCATCTTGTTTGGAGCCTTTTTTCTCACTGGGGGTCGCTGTGGTTTTCTATGCATTTCGACCTGAAAGAAGCATGTTCGGATATACTTGGCTTTCCTAACGTTCAGTTTGCCTTATTTGCGTGATTTTGCATTAACAGCTCAAATAAACCTAACTTTGCAAATGAACACGATAGAAACTTGTTGGTGTGTTTTTTATGCATTTCGACCTGAAAGAAGCATGTTAGGATGTACTTGGCTTTCCTAACGTTCAGTTTGGCTTATTTGCGTGATTTGGCATTAACAGCTCAAATACACCTAACTTTGCAAATGAACACGATGGAAACTTGTTGGTGTGTTTTCTATGCATTTCGACCTGAAAGAAGCTAGTTCGGATGTACTTGGCTTTCCTAACGTTCAGTTTGGCTTATTTGCGTGATTTGGCATTAACAGCTCAAATACACCTAACTTTGCAAATGAACACGATAGAAACTTGTTGGTGTGTTTTTTATGCATTTCGACCTGAAAGAAGCATGTTCGGATGTACTTGGCTTTCCTAACGTTCAATTTGGCATATTTGCGTGATTTGGCATTAACAGCTCAAATGCACCTAACTTTGTAAATGAACACGATGGAAACTTGTTGGTGTGTTTTGCGTGATTTGGCATTAACAGCTCAAATAAACCTAACTTTGCAAATGAACACGATAGAAACTTGTTGGTGTGTTTTCTATGCATTTCGACCTGAAAGAAGCATGTTAGGATGTACTTGGCTTTCCTAACGTTCAGTTTGGCTTATTTGCGTGATTTGGCATTAACAGCTCAAATACACCTAACTTTGTAAATGAACACGATGGAAACTTGTTGGTGTGTTTTCTATGCATTTCGACCTGAAAGAAGCAAGTTCGGATGTACTTTGCTTTTCTAACGTTCAGTTTGGCTTATTTGCGTGATTTTGCATTAACAGGTCAAATACACCTAACTTTGCAAATGAACACGATAGAAACTTGTTGGTTTGTTTTCTATGCATTTCGACCTGAAAGAGAAGCTAGTTCGGATGTACTTGGCTTTCCTAACGTTCAGTTTGCCTTATTTGCGTGATTTTGCATTAACAGCTCAAATAAACCTAACTTTGCAAATGAACACGATAGAAACTTGTTGGTGTGTTTTTTATGCATTTCGACCTGAAAGAAGCATGTTAGGATGTACTTGGCTTTCGTAACGTTCAGTTTGGCTTATTTGCGTGATTTGGCATTAACAGCTCAAATACACCTAACTTTGCAAATGAACACGATGGAAACTTGTTGGTGTGTTTTCTATGCATTTCGACCTGAAAGAAGCTAGTTCGGATGTACTTGGCTTTCCTAACGTTCAGTTTGGCTTATTTGCGTGATTTGGCATTAACAGCTCAAATACACCTAACTTTGCAAATGAACACGATAGAAACTTGTTGGTGTGTTTTTTATGCATTTCGACCTGAAAGAAGCATGTTCGGATGTACTTGGCTTTCCTAACGTTCAATTTGGCATATTTGCGTGATTTGGCATTAACAGCTCAAATGCACCTAACTTTGTAAATGAACACGATGGAAACTTGTTGGTGTGTTTTGCGTGATTTGGCATTAACAGCTCAAATAAACCTAACTTTGCAAATGAACACGATAGAAACTTGTTGGTGTGTTTTCTATGCATTTTGACCTGAAAGAAGCATGTTAGGATGTACTTGGCTTTCCTAACGTTCAGTTTGGCTTATTTGCGTGATTTGGCATTAACAGCTCAAATACACCTAACTTTGCAAATGAACACGATGGAAACTTGTTGGTGTGTTTTCTATGCATTTCGACCTGAAAGAAGCAAGTTTGGATGTACTTGGCTTTCCTAACGTTCAGTGTGGCTTGTTTGCGTGATTTGGCATTAACAGCTCAAATAAACCCACGGATAAAAACCCCTTCCTTTTAGTCCATGTGGGAACCAATGACACCGCAAGCCATAGCCTCCAGAAGATCAAAAGTGATTATGAGGCTCTGGGCAGGAAGCTGAAGCAATTAAATGCACAAATTGTCATCTCATCTGTCCTCCCAGTTGAACGCCGTGGCCCAGGAAGAGAGGGGAAAATAGGAGAAGTGAACAACTGGCTTCGCAAATGGTGCCGGCAGGAACGGTTTGGTTTCTTAGATCACGGTCTGCAGTTTCTTGAAGATGGACTTCTGGCAAGTGATGGGCTGCACCTCACAAGGGTTGGGAGGAATGTTTTTGCCAACAATCTCAAAAACCTCATCAGGAGGGCTTTAAACTGACTTATGTGGGGGAGGGAGACAGTGGTCCTGAAGGTAGGAGTCTATCAAAGGCTGAAGATGATCATCCAAAAGTCAAGGACCAAATGGAGCAAACAGCGCACAGACCTAGTGGTGGGAGGAAAAAATCCTTAAGTAGGAGACTAGGGGGAATGATCAATGGTTTTCAATGTCTGTATACAAATGCACAGAGCATGGGAAATAAACAAGATGAACTTGAGCTCTTGGTACAGCAAACTAAATACGACATAATAGGCATCACTGAAACCTGGTGGGATGAATCTCATGATTGGAATGTAGTAATAGAGGGATACAATCTATTTAAGAGAAATAGACCAAACAGGAAAGGAGGAGGAGTGGCGTTATATGTCAGGGATGTGTATACCTGTGAAGAGATCCATGATTTAAAACTTCAAAGCCAAATTGAGAGTATCTGGGTCAAAATTAAGGGAGAGAAAAATAACAGTGATCTCATGGTGGGAGTTTACTATAGATCCCCAAGCCAAACTGAGGACATAGATGATGCCTTCCTGGAACAGATGACCAAGCATTCAAAAGGAAATGAGATAGTAGTAATGGGGGATTTCAACTATCCTGATATTTGTTGGATGTCAAACTCAGCCAAGAGCATAAGGTCGAACAGATTCCTCACGGGCCTTGCAGACAATTTCATTGTCCAGAAAGTGGGAGAAGCAACAAGAGGATCAGCCATTTTAGATCTGGTCCTAACCAATAGTGATGACCTGGTTAGTGGGGTAGAAGTGGTAGGATCATTAGGTGGGAGTGATCATGCTCTTCTGGAGTTTATTATACATCAGAAAGGAGCAACCAAGCATACTAAGACTCAAATTCTAGACTTTAAGAAAGCCGACTTCAGAAAACTTAGGGAAATGCTGGGTGTGATCCCATGGTCAGTAATACTAAAAGGGAAGGGAGTTCATGATGGATGGGAGTTTGTTAAAAGGGAGATATTAAAAGCACAACTTCAAGCAGTACCAATGAGACGAAAACATGGAAGGTGCCTAAAGAAGCCAGGGTGGCTATCTAATGAACTTTTAACTGAGTTAAGATTTAAAAGGGATATGTACAAGAAATGGAAAAAGGGGGAAACCACCAGAGAGGAATTCAAACAAATAGCCAGCACATGTAGAGACAAAGTCAGAAAAGCTAAAGCACAGAATGAACTCAGGCTTGCTAGAGAGGTTAAAAGCAATAAAAAGAGTTTTTATGGGTATGTCCGTAGCAAAAGGAAGAACAAGGAAACAGTGGGGTCACTTAGAGGAGAAGAAGGTGAAATGCGAACAGGGGACGCAGAAAGGGCAGAACTCCTCAATACCTTCTTTGCCTCAGTCTTCTCCAAAAAAGAAAACAATGCCCGACCTGAAGAATATGGAGCAGATGATTCAGCAGGGGAAACACAGCCCAGAATAAGTAAGGAGGTAGTACAAGCACACTTGGCTAGTTTAGATGTATTCAAGTCTCCAGGGCCAGATGAACTACATCCCAGAGTATTAAAAGAACTGGCAGAGGTGATTTCAGAACCACTGGCAGTAATCTTTGAGAATTCTTGGAAAACAGGTGAAGTCCCAGCAGACTGGAGGAGGGCAAATGTTGTCCCTATTTTCAAAAAGGGGAAAAGAGAGGACCCAAACAATTACCGCCCAGTCAGCCTGACATCAATACCAGGAAAGATTCTAGAGCAGATCATTAAGCAAACGGTCTGTGAGCACCTAGAAAGGAACGCTGTGATCACTAAAAGTCAGCATGGGTTTCTGAAAAATAAGTCATGTCAGACTAATCTGATCTCATTTTTTGACAGAATTACAAGCCTGGTAGACGAAGGGAACACTGTGGATGTAGCCTATCTTGATTTCAGCAAGGCCTTTGACAAGGTGCCCCATGATATTCTTGTAAAGAAGCTGGTAAAATGCGGGCTAGACAATGCTACCATTCATTGGATTTGTAACTGGCTGACTGACCGAACCCAAAGGGTGCTCATCAATGGCTCCTCTTCATCCTGGAGAGAAGTGACTAGTGGGGTGCCACAGGGTTCTGTCTTGGGCCCAGTCTTATTCAACATCTTTATCAATGACTTGGATGATGGGCTTGAGGGCATCCTGATCAAGTTTGCAGATGACACCAAATTGGGAGGGGTGGCTAATACCCCAGAGGACAGGAACACACTTCAAAATGACCTTAACAGATTAGAGAACTGGGCCAAGGCAAACAGGATGAATTTTAACAGGGAGAAATGTAAAGTACTACACTTGGGCAAAAAAAATGAAAGGCACAGATACAGGATGGGTGATACCTGGCTTGAGAGCAGTACAAGTGAAAAGGATCTAGGAGTCTTGGTAGACCACAAACTTGACATGAGTCAACAGTGTGATGCAGCAGCTAAAAAAGCCAATGCAATTCTGGGCTGCATCAATAGGAGTATAGCATCTAGATCAAGGGAAGTAATAGTACCACTGTATTCCGCTCTGGTCAGACCTCACCTGGAATACTGTGTCCAGTTCTGGGCACCACAGTTCAAGAAGGATATTGACAAGCTGGAACGTGTCCAGAGGAGGGCAACCAAAATGGTCAAAGGCCTGGAAACGATGCCTTATGAGGAACGGCTTAGGGAGCTGGGTATGTTTAGCCTGGAGAAGAGAAGGTTAAGGGGTGATATGATAGCCATGTTCAAATATATAAAAGGATGTCATATAGAGGAGGGAGAAAGGTTGTTTTCTGCTGCTCCAGAGAAGCGGACACGGAGCAATGGATTCAAACTACAAGAAAGAAGATTCCACCTAAACATTGGGAAGAATTTCTTGACAGTAAGAGCTGTTCGACAGTGGAATTTGCTGCCAAGGAGTGTGGTGGAGTCTCCTTCTTTGGATGTCTTTAAGCAGAGGCTTGACAGTCACCTGTCAGGAATGCTTTGATGGTGTTTCCTGCTTGGCAGGGGGTTGGACTGGATGGCCCTTGTGGTCTCTTCCAACTATGATTCTATGATTCTATGAAACCTAACTTTGCAAATGAACACGATGGAAACTTGTTGGTGTGTTTTCTATGCATTTCGACCTGAAAGAAGCATGTTAGGATGTACTTGGCTTTCCTAACGTTCAGTTTGGCTTATTTGTGTGATTTGGCATTAACAGCTCAAATACACCTAAGTTTGCAAATGAACACGATGGAAACTTGTTGGTGTGTTTTCTATGCATTTCGACCTGAAAGAAGCAAGTTTGGATGTACTTGGCTTTCCTAACGTTCAATTTGGCTTATTTGCGTGATTTGGCATTAACAGCTCAAATGCACCTAACTTTGCAAATGAACACGATGGAAACTTGTTGGTGTGTTTTCTATGCATTTCGACCTGAAAGAAGCTAGTTCGGATGTACTTGGCTTTCCTAACGTTCAATTTGGCTTATTTGCGTGATTTGGCATTAACAGCTCAAATGCACCTAACTTTGTAAATGAACACGATGGAAACTTGTTGGTGTGTTTTCTATGCATTTCGACCTGAAAGAAGCAAGTTCGGATGTACTTTGCTTTTCTAACGTTCAGTTTGGCTTATTTGCGTGGTTTGGCATTAACAGCTTAAATACACCTAACTTTGCAAATGAACACGATGGAAACTTGTTGGTGTGTTTTCTATGCATTTCGACCTGAAAGAAGCATGTTCGGATATACTTGGCTTTCCTAACGTTCAGTTTGGCTTATTTGCGTGATTTTGCATTAACAGGTCAAATACACCTAACTTTGCAAATGAACACGATAGAAACTTGTTGGTTTGTTTTCTATGCATTTCGACCTGAAAGAGAAGCTAGTTCGGATGTACTTGGCTTTCCTAACGTTCAGTTTGCCTTATTTGCGTGATTTTGCATTAACAGCTCAAATAAACCTAACTTTGCAAATGAACACGATAGAAACTTGTTAGTGTGTTTTTTATGCATTTCGACCTGAAAGAAGCATGTTAGGATGTACTTGGCTTTCCTAACGTTCAGTTTGGCTTATTTGCGCGATTTGGCATTAACAGCTCAAATACACCTAACTTTGCAAATAAACACGATGGAAGCTTGTTGGTGTGTTTTCTATGCATTTCGACCTGAAAGAAGCTAGTTCGGATGTACTTGGCTTTCCTAACGTTCAGTTTGGCTTATTTGCGCGATTTGGCATTAACAGCTCAAATGCACCTAACTTTGGAAATAAACACGATGGAAGCTTGTTGGTGTGTTTTCTATGCATTTCGAGCTGAAAGAAGCTAGTTCGGATGTACTTGGCTTTCCTAACTTTCAGTTTGGCTTACTTGCGTGATTTTGCATTAACAGCTCAAATACACCTAACTTTGCAAATAAACACGATC